>JAKFGR010000040.1:0-105703 GCA_021498465.1 Hylobates pileatus
CCCTTGCAGTTTCTACAAAAAGAGGGTTTCAGAACAGCTCAATCAAAAGAAAGGTTTGAATCAGTGAGATGAGTGCACAGATCAGAAAGTAGTTTCACAGAATTCTTCAGTGTAGTTTTTGTTTGAAGATATACCTTTTTCCACGATAGGCCTCAAAGCGCTGCAAATGTCCACTTGCAGTTTATACAGAAAGAGTGTTTCAAAACTCCTCAATCAAAAGTACAGTTCTACTCTGTTAGTTGAATGCACAGATCAGAGAGAAGTTTCACAGAATGCTTCTGCGTAGTTTTTATTTGAAGATATTCCTTTTTCCACAATAGGCCTCAAAGCACTCCAAATACCCAATTGCAGATTCCACAAAAATAGTGTTTCAAAACCACTCAATCAAAAGAAAAGTTCTACTCTGTGAGATGAATGAACAGAAAAAAAAGAAGTTCCACAGAATGCTTCTGTGTAGTTTTTATGGGAAGATATTTCGTTTTTCACTGTAGGCCTCAATGTTCTCCAAATATCCACTTGCAGATTCTACAACAAGACTGTCTCAAAACTGCTCAATCAAAAGTAAGGTTCAACTCTGTTAGATGAATGCACAGATCAGAAAGGAGTTTCACAGAATGCTTCTGTTCAGTTTTTATGGGAAGATATTTTTTTTCAACATAGGCCTCAAAGCTCTAGAAATATCCAATTGAACATTCTACAAAAATCCTGTTTCAAAGCTGCACAATCAAAAGAAAGGTTAAATTCTCTGAGATGAATGCACAGTTCATAAAGAAGTTTCACAGATTACTTCTGTGTAGTTTTTATTTCAAGATATATGTTTTTCCACGATAGGCCTCATAGGGCTCCAAATGTCCACATGCAGTTTATACAAAAAGAGTGTTTCAAAACTGCTGAATCAAAGGAAAGGTTCAAGTCTGTGAGATGAATGCAGAGAATAGAAAGAGTTTTGACAGAAGTATGCTGTGTAGTTTTTACTTGAAGATATTTCGTTTTTCACCATAGGCCTCAAAGATCTCCAAATGTCCACTTGCACATTCTGCAACAAGAGTGTTTCAGAAGTGTTCAATCAAAAGAAATGTTCTACTCTGTTAGATGAATGCACAGATCAAAAAGAGGTTTCACAGAATGCTTCTGTGTCGTTTTAATGGGAAGATATTTCATTTTTCACTGTAGGCCTCAATGTTCTCCAAATATCCACTTGCAGATTCTACAAAAAGAGCGTTTCAAAACTGCTGAATAAAAAGTAAGGTTCAACTCTGTTAGATGAATGCACAGATCAGAAAGAAGTTTCACAGAATGCTTCCATGTAGTTTTTATGGGAAGATATTTCTTTTTTCACCATAGGCCTCAATGCCCCAGAAATGTCCTATTGCAGATTCTAAAGAAGCCTGTTTCAAAGCTGCATGATCACAAGAAAGGTTCCACTCTCTGAGACGAATGAATAGTTCATAAAGAAGTTTCACAGATTATTCTGTGTACTTTTTATTGGAAGATATTTCGTTTTTCACTGTAGGCCTCAATGTTCTCCAAATGTCCACTTGCAGATTCTACAAAAAGAGTGTTTCAAAACTGCTCAATCAAAAGTAAGGTTCAACTCTGTTAGATGAATGCACAGATCAGAAAGAAGTTTCACAGAATGCTTCCATGTAGTTTTTATGGGAAGATATTTCTTTTTTCACCCTAGGCCTCAATGCTCTAGAAATGTCCAATTGCAGTTTCTACGAAAAGCCTGTTTCAAAGCTGCACAATCAAAAGAAAGGTTCCACTCTCTGAGATGAATGCACAGTTCATAAAGAAGATTCACAGATTACTTCTGTGTAGTTTTTATTTGAAGATATTCCTTTTTCCACGATAGGCCTCAAAGCGCTCCAAATGTCCACTTGCAGTTTATACAGAAAGAGTGTTTCAAAACTGCTCAATCAAAAGAAAGGTTCAACTCTGTGAGATGAATGCAGAGAATAGAAAGAAATTTCACAGAAGTATTCTGTGTAGTTTTTACTTGAAGATATTTCGTTTTTCACCATAGGCCTCAAAGATCTCCAAATGTCCACTTGCAGATTCTACAAAAAGAGTGTTTCAAAACTGCTCAATCAAAAGAAATGTTCTACTCTGTTAGATGAATGCACAGATCAGAAAGAAGTTTCACAGAATGCTTCTGTGTAGTTTTATGGGAAGATATTTCTTTTTTCACCATAGGCCTCAATGCTGTCCAAATGTAAAATTGCAGATTCTACAAAATGTGTGTTTGAAAACTGCACAATGAAAAGAAAGGTTCCACTCTCTGAGATGAATGCACAGATCATAAAGAAGTTTCAGAGAATGCTTCTGTTTAGTTTTTATTTGAACATATGTCTTTTTCCACGATAGGCCTCAAAGCACTAAAAATGTCCACTTGCAGACTCTACAAAAAGAGTGTTTTAAAACTTCTCAATCAAAAGTAAGGTTCAACTCTGTTAGATGAATACACATAATAGAAAGAAGTTTTACAGAATGATTCTGTGTAGTTTTTACTTGAAGATATTTCATTTTTCACAATAGGCCTCAGTGTTCTCAAAATGCCCATATGCAGATTCTACAAAAAGAGTGTTGCAAAACTACTCAATCAAAAGTAAGGTTCAACTATGTTAGATGAATGTAGAGTTCAGAAAGAAGTTTCACAGAATGCTTCCGTGTAGTTTTTATGGGAAGTTATTTGTTTTTTCACTGTAGGCCTCAATGTTCTCAAATATCCACTTGCAGATTCTACAACAACAGTGTTTCAAAACTGCTCAATCAAAAGTAAGGTTCAACTCTGTTAGATGAATGCACAGAACAGAAAGCAGTTTCACAGAATGCTTCCATGTACTTTTTATGGGAAGATATTTCTTTTTTCACCATAAGCCTCAGTGCCTAGAAATGTCCAATTGCAGATTCTAAAGAAGCCTGTTTCAAAGCTGCACGATCAAAAGAAAGTTTCCACTCTCTGAGACGAATTAATAGATCATAAAGACCACGACCTTACCCTTAAATTTATTTGGCACCTACAGCGCATATTCCACGTAAAGACCATTAAGTTCAACTTTTAAAAGAGTGTTTCAAAACTGCGCATTTAAAAGAAAGATTCAACTCTGTGAGATGAATGCACAGACCAGAAAGGAGTTTTACAGAATTCTTCCGTGTAGTTTGTATAGGAAGTTATTTCGTTTTTCACCATAGGCCTCAATTTTCTCCAAATGTCCAATTGCAGATTCTACAAATAGAGTGTTTCAAAACTGCTCAATCAAAAGTAAGGTTCAGCTCTGTTAGACAATGACCAGATCAGAAAGAAGTTTCACAGAATGCTCCTGTGTAGTTTTAATGGGAAGATATTTCATTTTCACCGTAGGCCTCTACGTTGTCCAAATGTCCACTTGCAGACTCTACAAATAGTGTGTTTCAAAACTTCTCATTCAAAAGAAAAGTTCAACTCTGTTAGATGAACACACAGATCAGAGAGTAGTTTCACAGAATGCTTCTATGTATTTTTTATTTGAAGATATTTCGTTTCTCATGATAGGCCTCAAAGTGCTGCCAATATCCACTTGAAGATTCTACAAAAGTCTGTTTCAAAGCTGCACAATCAAAAGAAAGATTCTACTCTGTGAGATGAATGCAGAGAATAGAAAGAATTTTCGCAGAATGGTTGTGTGTAGTTTTTATTGGAAGATATTCCATTTTCAGTGTTGGCCTCAATGTTCTCCAAATGTCCACTTGCAGATTCTACAAAAAGCGTATTTCAAAACAGCTCCATCAAAACAAAGGTTGAACTCTGTTAGATGAATGCACAGATCAGAAAGGAGATTCACAGAATGCTTCTGTGTAGTTTTAATGGGAAGATATTTCATTTTTTACCATAGGCCTCAATGTTCTCCAAATGTCCACTTGCAGATTTTACAAAAATATTGTTTCAAAACTGCTCAATCAAAAGTAAGGTTCAACTGTGTTATATGAATGCACAGATCAGAAAGAATTTTCACAGAATGCTTCCATGTAGTTTTTATGGGAAGATATAACTTTTTCCACCATAGGCCTCAAAGCTCTAGAATTGTCCAATTACAGATTCTGCAAAAATCCTCTTTCAAAGTTGCACAATCAAAATAAAGGTACCACTCTCTCAGATGTATGCACAGTTCATAAAGAAGTTTCAGAGAATTCTTCTGTGTAGTTTTGATTTGAAGATATTCCCTTTTCAACGATAGGTCTCAAAGTGCTCCAAATGTCCCCTTGCAGATTCTAGAAAAAGAGTGTTTCAAAACTGCTCAATCAAAAGAAAGTCTCTAATCTGTTCGATGAATGCACAGATAAGAAAGTAGTTTCACAGAATGCTTCTGTGTAGTTTTTATGGGAAGATATTTCTTTTTTCACAGTAGGCCTCAATGCTCTCCAAAGGTACAACTGCAGATTCCACAAAAAGCGTATTTCAAAACTGCACAATCAAAAGTATGGTTCCACTCTCTGAGATGAATGCACAGATCATAAAGAAGTTTCACAGAATGCTTCCGCATAGTTTTTATTTGAAGATATTCCATTTTCCACGATAGGCCTCAAAGCACTCCAAATGTTCACTTGCAGTTCATATAGAAAGAGTGTTTCAAAACTTCACAATCAAAAGTAAGGTTCACCTCATTTAGTTCAATGCACAGATCAGAAAGGAGATTCACAGAATGCTTCCTTGTAGGTTTTAGGCGAAAATATTTCGTTTTTCACCGTAGGCCTCAATGTTCTCCAAATGTCCACTTGCAAATTCTACAAAAAGAGATTTTTGAAACTGCTCAAACAAAAGTAAGGTTCAACTCTGTTAGTAGAATGCACAGATCAGAAAGTAGTTTCACAGAATGCTTCTGTGTAGTTTTTAGGGGAAGATGTTTCGTTTTTCACGGTAGGCCTCAATGTTCTCCAAATGTCCACTTGCAGATTCTACAAAAAGAGTGTTTCAAAACTGCTCAATCAAAAGAAAGGTTCTACTCTGTTAGATGAATGCACAGATCAGAAAGAAGTTTCACAGAATGCTTCTGTGTAGTTTTAATGGGAAGATATTTCGTTTTTCACCATAGGCCTCAATGTTCTCCAAATATCCACTTGCAGATTCTACAAAAAGAGTGTTTCAAAACAGCTCAATCAAAAGAAAGGTTCAACTCAGTGAGATGAATGCACAGATCAGAAAGAAGTTTCACAGAATGCTTCTGTGTAGTTTTTATGGGAAGATATTTCGTTTTTCACCGTAGGCCTCAATGTTCTCCAAATGTCCACTTGCAGATTCTACAAAAAGAGTGTTTCAAAACTGCTCAATCAAAAGTAAGGTTCAACTCTGTTAGATGAATGCACAGATCAGAAAGAAGTTTCACAGAATGCTTCCGTGTAGTTTTTATGGGAAGATATTTCTTTTTTCACCATAGGCCTCAATGCTCTAGAAATGTCCAATTGCAGATTCTACAAAAAGCCTGTTTCAAAGCTGCACAATCAAAAGAAAGGTTCCACTCTCTGAGATGAATGCACAGTTCATAAAGAAGTTTCACAGATTACTTCTGTGTAGTTTTTATTTGAAGATATTCCTTTTTCCACGATAGGCCTCAAAGCGCTCCAAATGTCCACTTGCAGACTCTACAAAAAGAGTGTTTCAAAACTGCTCAATCAAAAGAAAGGTTCAACTCTGTGAGATGAATGCAGAGAATAGAAAGAATTTTCACAGAAGTATTCTGTGTAGTTTTTACTTGAAGATATTTCGTTTTTCACCATAGGCCTCAAAGATCTCCAAATGTCCACTTGCAGATTCTACAAAAAGAGTGTTTCAAAACAGCTCAATCAAAAGAAAGGTTCAACTCAGTGAGATGAATGCACAGATCAGAAAGAAGTTTCACAGAATGCTTCTGTGTAGTTTTTATTTGAAGATATTCCTTTTTCCACGATAGGCCTCAAAGCACTCCAAATGTCCACTTGCAGATTCTACAAAAAGAGTGTTTCAAAACTGCTCAATCAAAAGAAAGGTTCTACTCTGTGAGATGAATGAACAGAATAGAAAGAAGTTTCACAGAATGCTTCTGTGTAGTTTTTATGGGAAGATATTTCGTTTTTCACGGTAGACCTCAATGTTCTCCAAATATCCACTTGCAGATTCTACAAAAAGAGTGTTTCAAAACTGCTCAATCAAAAGAAATGTTCTACTCTGTTAGATGAATGCATAGATCAGAAAGAAGTTTCACAGAATGCTTCTGTGTAGTTTTTAGGGGAAGATGTTTCATTTTTCACCATAGGCCTCAATGTTCTCCAAATGTCCACTTGCAGATTATACAAAAAGAGTGTTTCAAAACAGCTCAGTCAAAAGTAAGGTTCAAATGTGTTAGATGAATGCACAAGATCAGAATGAAGTTTCACAGAATGCTTCCTTGTAGTTTTTGTGGGAAGATAGTTCTTTTTTCACCCTAGGACTCAGTGCTCTAGAAATGTCCAATTGCAGTTTCTACAAAAAGCCTTTTTCAAAGCTACACAATCAAAAGAAAGGTTCCACTCCCTGAGATGAATGCACAGTTCATAAAGAAGTTTCACAGATTCCTTCTGTGTAGTTTTTATTTAAAGATGTTCATTTTTCCACGATAGGATTCAAAGCGCCCCAAATGTCCACTTGCACTTCATACAAAAAGAGTGTTTCAAAACTGCTGAATCAAAACAAAGGTTCAACTCTGTGAGATGAATGCAGAGAATAGAAAGAATTTTCACAGAAGTATTCTGTGTAGTTTTTACTGGAAGATATTTCGTTTTTCACCATAGGCCTCAAAGATCTCCAATTGTCGACTTGCAGATTCTAAAAAAAGAGTTTTCCAAGAATGCTCAATCAAAATAAAGGTTCTACTCTGTTAGATGAATGCAGAGTTAAGGAAGAAGTTTCACAGAATGCTTCCGTGTAGTTTTAATGGGAAGAAATTTTGCTTTTCACCATAGGCCTCAATATTCTCCAAATATCCACTTGCTGATTCTACAAAACGAGTGTTTCAAAACAGCTCCATCAAAAGAAAGGTTGAAATCAGTTATATGAATACACAGATCAGAAAGAAGTTTCACAGAATGCTTCTGTGTAGTTTTTATTTGAAGATATTCCTTTTTCAACAATAGGCCAAAAAGCGCTCCAAATGTCCACTTGCAGATTCTACAAAAAGAGTGTTTCAAAACTGCTCAATCAAAAGAAAGGTTCTACTCTGTGAGATGAATGAACAGAATAGAAAGTAGTTTCACAGAATGCTTCTGTGTAGTTTTTATCAGAAGATATTTTGTTTTTCACTGTAGGTCTCAATGTTCTCCAAATGTCCACTTGCAGATTCTACAAAAAGAGCATTTCAAAACTGCTCAATCAAAAGTAAGTTTCAACTCTGATAGATGAATGCACAGATTAGAATGATGTTTCACAGCTAGCTTCTGTGTAGTATTTATGGGAAGATATTTCTTTTTTCACCGTAGGCCTCAATGCTCTAGAAATGTCCAATCACCGATTAAACAAAAATCCTGTTTCAAGGCTGCACAATCAAAAGAAAGGTTCCACTCTCTGAAAAGAAATCACAGTTCATAAAGAAGTTTCACAGATTACTTCTGTGTAGTTTTTATTTGAAGATATTCCTTTCTCCATGATAGGCCTATAAGCGATCCAAGTGTCCATTGCAGTTGATACAAAAAGAGTGTTTCAAAGCTGCTCAGTCAAAAGAAAGCTCCAACTCCATGAGATGAATGCAGAGAATAGAAAGAATTTTCACAGAATTGTTCTGTGTAGTTTATACTTGAAGATATTTCCTTTTTCACCATAGGCCTCAAAGATCCCCAAATGTCCACTTGCAGATTCTACAAAAACAGTGTTTCAAAACTTCTCAATCAAAAGAAAGTTTCAACTCTGTTAGACGAATGCAGAGAAAAGAAAGAATTTTCACATAAGAATTCTGTGTAGTGTTTACTTGAAGATATTTCGTTTTTCACCGTAGGCCACAAAGATCTCCCAATGTCTACTTGCAGATTCTAGAAAAAGAGTGTTTCATAACTGCTCAATCAAAAGAAAGGTTCTACTCTGTTAGATTAATGCACAGATCAGAAAGAAGTTTCACAGAATGCTTCTGTTTAGTTTTTATTTGAAGATATTCCTTTTTCCATGACAGGCCTCAAAGCGCACCAAATGTCCACTTGCAGATTCTACAAAAAGAGTGTTTCAAAACTGCTCAATCAAAAGAAAGATTCTACACTGTGAGATGAATGAAAAGAATAGAAAGAAGTTTCAAAGAATGCTTCTGTGTAGTTTTTATGGGAAGATATTTCGTTTTTCACCGTAGGCGTCAATGTTCTCCAAATGTCCACTTGCAGATTCTACAAAAAGAGCGTTTCAAAACTGCTCAATCAAAACTAAGTTTCAACTCTGTTAGATGAATGAACAGATCAGCAAGATGTTTCACAGAATGCTTCCATGTAGTTTTCATGGGAACATATTTCTTTTTTCACCATAGGCCTCAATGCTCTAGAAATGTCCAATCGCTGATTAAACAAAAAGCCTGTTTCAAAGCTGCACAATCAAAAGGAAGGTTCCACTCTCTGAGACGAAAGCACAGTTCATAAAGAAGCTTCACAGATTACTTCTGTGTAGTTTTTATTTGAAGATATTCCTTTTTCCATGATAGGCCTCAAAGTGATTGAAATGTCCATTGCAGTTTATACAAAAAGATTGTTTCAAAATTGCTCAATCAAAAGAAAGGTTCAACTCCATGAGATGAATGCAGAGATTAGAAAGAATTTTCACAGAATTGTTCTGTGTAGTTCATACTTGAAGATATTCCTTTTTTCACCATAGGCCTCAAAGATCCCCAAATGTCCACTTGCAGATTCTACAAAAACAGTGTTTCAAAACTGCTCAATCAAAAGAAAGTTTCAACTCTGTTAGACAAATGTAGAGAATAGAAAGTATTTTCACAGAAGAATTCTGTGTAGTTTTTACTTGAAGATATTTCATTTTTCACCATAGGCCACAAAGATCTCCAAATGTCCACTTGCAGATTCTACAAAACTAGTGTTTCCAAACTGCTCAATCAAAAGAAAGGTTCTGCTCTGTTTAATGAATGCACAGATCAGAAAGCAGTTTCACAGAATACTTCTGTGTAGTTTTTATTTGAAGAAATTACTTTTCCCATGATAGGCCTCAAAGCGCTCCAAAGGTCCACTTACAGTTTCTACGAAGAGCCTATTTCAAAGCTGCACAATCAAAAGAAAGTTTCCATTCTCTGAGATGAATGCACAGTTCATAAAGAAGATTCACAGATTATTTCTGTGTAGTTTTTATTTGAAGATATTCCTTTTTCCACGATAGGCCTCAAAGTGCTCCAAAGGTCCACTTACAGATTCTACAAAAAGAGTGCTTCAAAACTGCTGAATCAAAAGAAAGGTTCTGCACTGTGAGATGAATGAACAGTATAGAAAGAAGTTTCACAGAATGCTTCTGTGTAGTTTTTATGGGAAGATATTTCTTTTTTCAGCGTTGGCCTCAAAGTTTTCCAAATTTCCACTTGCAGATTTTTCAAAAAGAGGGTTTCAAAACTGCTGAATCAAAAGTAAGGTTCAACTCGGTTAGATGAATGCACAGATCAGAAAGAAGTTTCTCAGAATGCTTCTGTATAGTTTTTATGGGAAGATATTTCTTTTTTCACCATAGGCCTCAATGCTTTAGAAATGCCCAATTGCAGATGCTACGAAAAGCGTTTTTCAAAGCTGCACAATTAAAAGAAATGTTCCACTCTGTGAGATGAATGCATAGTTCATAAACAGGTTTCACAGATTATTTCAGTGTTGTTTTTAGTTGAAAATATTCCTTTTTCCACGATAGGACTCACAGCGCCCCAAATGTCCACTTGCATTTTGTACAAAAAGAGTGTTTGAAAACTGCTCAATCAAAAGAAATTTTCAACTCTGTGAGATGAATGCAGAGAATAGAAAGAATTTTCAAAGAAGTATTCTGTGTAGTTTTTACTGGAAGATATTTCGTTTTTCACCATAGGCCTCAAAGATCTCCAAATGTCTACTAGCAGATTCTACAAAAAGAGTTTTTCAAAAATGCTCAATCAAAAGAAAAGTTATACTCGTTAGATGAATGCACAGATCAAAAAGAAGTTTCACAGAGTGCTTCTGTGTAGTTTTAATGGGAAGATATTTCGTTTTTCACCGTAGGCCTCAATGCCCCAGAAATGTCCTATTGCAGATTCTACAAAATGAGCGTTTCAAAACAACTCCATCAAAATTGTTCAACTCAGTTAGATGAATACACAGATCAGAAAGAAGTTTCACAGAATGATTCTGTGTAGTTTTTAATTGAAGATATTCTTTTTTCCATGATTGGACTCAAAGCACTCCAAATGTCCATTTTCAGCTTCTACAAAAAGAGTGTTTCAAAACTGCTCAATCAAAAGTAAGGTTCTACACTGTGAGATGAATGAACAGAATAGAAAGAAGTTTCACAGAATTCTTCTTTGTAGTTTTTATGGGAAGATATTTCGTTTTTCACCGTAGGCCTCAAAGTTCTAAAAATGTCCTCTTGTAGAATCTACAAAAGAGTGTTTCAAAACTGCTCAATCATAAGTAAGGTTCAAATCTGTTAGATGAATGCACAGATTAGAAAGAAGTTTCAAAGAATGCTTCTGTGTAGTTTTAATGCGAAGATATTTCCTTTTTCATCATGGACATCAATGTTCTCCAAATATCCACCTGCAGATTCTCCAAAAGAGTGTTTCAAAACAGCTCAATCATAAGAAAGTTTCTACTTAGTTAGATGAATGCACAGATAAGAATAAAGTTTCACAGAATGCTTCAGTGTAGTTTTAAAGGGAAGATATTTCGTTTTTCACACTAGGCCTCAATATACTCCAGATATCCACTTGCAGATTCTACAAAAACAGTGTTTCAGAACTGCTCAATCAATAGGAAGCTTCAACTCTGTTGATTGAATGCACAGAACAGAAAGAAGTTTCACAGAATCCTTCTGTGTAGTTTTTATTTTAAGATATTCCTTGTTCCACTATAGGCCCCTAAGCGCTCCAAATGTCCACTTGCAGTTTATACAAAAAGAGTGTTTCAAAACTGGTCAATCAAAAGAAAGTTTCAACTCTGTGAGATGAATGCAGAGAATTGAAAGAGTTTCCACAGAAGTATTCTATGTAGTTTTTAATTGAAGATATTTCGTTTTTCACCATAGGCATCAAAGATCTCCAAATGTCCCCATGAAGATACTAGAAAAAGGGTGTTTCAGAACTGGTGAATCAAGAGAAAGGTTCTACTCTTTTAGATGAATGCACTGATCAGAAAGAAGTTTCACAGAATGCTTCTGTGTAGTTTTAATGGAAAGATATTTCGTTTTACACCGTATGCCTCAATGTTCTCCAAATATCCACTTGCAGATTCTACAAAAAGAGTGTTTAAAAACAGCTCAATCAAAAGAAAGTTTCAGCTCACGGAGATGAAGTACAGATCAGAAAGAAGTTTCACAGAATGCTTCTGTGTAGTTTTAAGAGGAAGATATTTACTTTTACACTGTATGCCTCAACATTCTCAAAATATCCCCTTGCAGATTCTACATAAAGAGATTTTCAAAACAGCTCAATCAAAAGTAAGGTTCAAATCTGTTAGTTGAATGCAGAGATCAGAAAGAAGTTTCACAGAATGATTCTGTGTAGTTTTTATTTGAAGATATTCTTTTTTCCACGATAGGCATCAAAGCGCTTAAAATGTCCACCTGCAGATTCTACAAAAAGAGATTTTAAAAACTGCTCAATCAAAAGAAAGGTTCTAATTTGTGAGATGAATGAACAGAATAGAAAGAAGTTTCACAAAATGCTTCTGTGTAGTTTTTAGGGGCAGATATTTCGTTTTTCACCGTAGGCCTCAATGAACTCCAAATGTCCACTTGCAAATTGTACAAAAAGAGTGTTTCAAAACTACTCATTCCAAAGAAAGGTTAAACTCTGTTAGATGAATGCACAGATCAGAAAGAGGTTTCACAGAATGCTTCCATGTAGTTTTTAGGGGAAGATATTTCTTTTCTCACACTAGGCCTCAATTCTCTCCCAATGTCCCAATGCAGATTCTACAGAAAGCCTGTTTCAAAGCTGCACAATCAAAAGAAAGGTTCCACACTCTGAGATGAATGCACAGTTGATAAAGAAGTTTCACAGATTACTTCTGTGTAGTTTTAATTTGAAGATATTCCTTTTTCCATGATAGGCCTCAAAGCGCTCCAAATGTCCACTTGGAGTTTATACAAAAAGAGCGTTTCAAAACTGCTCAATAAAAGGAAAGTTTCTACTCTGTGAGATGAATGAACAGAATAGAAAGAAGTTTCACAGAATGCTTCTGTGTAGTTTTTATGGGAAGATATTTCGTTTTTCACCAAAGGCCTCAATGTTCTCCAAATGTCCACTGGCAGATTGTACAAAAAGAGTGTTTCAAAACTGCTCAATAAAAAGAAAGTTTCAACTGTGTGAGATGAATGCACAGAATTGAAAGAAGTTTCACACTATGATTCTCTTTCATTTTTATGAGAAAATATTTCGTTTTTCACCATAGGCCTTGATGTTCTCCAAATGTGCACTTCCAGATACTACAAAAAGAGTGTTTCAAAACTGTTCAATCAAAAGAAAGCTTCCACTCTGTTAGATGAATTCACAGATCAGAAAGAAATTTCACAGAATGCTTCTGTGTAGTGTTTATTTGAAGATATTCCTTTTCTCAACCTATGCCTCAATGCTCTCCAATGTCCCAATGCAGATTCTACAAAAGAGTGTTTCAAAGCTGCACAATCAAAAGAAAGGTTCCACACTCTGAGATGAATGCACAGTTGATAAGAAGATTCACAGAATGCTTCAGTGTAGTTTTAATTTTAAGATATTTCTTTTTCACCATTGGCCTCAATATTCTACACTTATCCACATGCAGATTCTACAAAAAGAGTGTTTCAAAACTCCTCAATCAAAAGTAATGTTCAACTCTGATAGATGAATGCACAGATCAGAAAGAAGATTCACAGAATGCTTCCATTTAGTTTTAATGGGAAGATATTTCTTTTTTCATTATATGCCTCAAGGCTCTCAAAATGTCCAATTGCAGATTTTACAAAAAGGCTGTTTCAAAGCTGCACAATCAAAAGAAAGATTCCACTCTGAGATGAATGCACAGTTCATATACAAGTTTCAGAGATTACTTCTGTGTAGTTTTTACTGGTACATATGCCTTATTCCATGATAGGCCACAAAGTGCTCCAAATGTACACTTGCAGTTTAAACAGAATGAGTGTTTCCAAACAGCTCAATCAAAAGACAGTTTCAGCTCTGTTAGGTGAATGAACAGAATAGAAAGAAGTTTCACAGAATGCTTCTGTGTAGTTTTTATGGGAAGATATTTCGTTTTTCACCAAAGGCCTCAATGTTCTCCAAATGTCCACCTGCAGATTCTACAAAAAGTGTGTTTCAAAACTGCTCAATCAAAAGAAAGTTTCTACTGTGTTAGATGAATGCACAGACTAGAAAGAAATTTCACAGAATGCTTCCGTGTAATTTTTTTGGTAGATATTTCTTTTCTCAACCTATGCCTCAATGCTCTCCCAATGTCCCAATGCAGATTCTACAAAAAGCCTGTTTCAAATCTTCACAATCAAAAGAAAGGTTCCACACTCTTATATGAATGCACAGTTGATAAGGAAGTTTCACAGAATGCTTCAGTGTAGTTTTAATTGGAAGATATTTCTTTTTTCACCATTGGCCTCAATATTCTACACTTATCCACTTGCAGATTCTACAAAAAGAGTGTTTCAAAAAAGCTCAATCAAAAGAAAGTTTCATCTCAGTGAGATGAATGCACAGATCAGAAAGAAGTTTCACAGAATGCTTCTGTGTAGTTTTTATTTGAAGATATTCCTTTTTGCAGGATAGGCCTCAAAGGGCTCAAAATGTCCACTTGAAGATTCTACAAAAAGAGTGTTTAAAAACTGCTCAATCAAAAGAAAGGTTCTACTCTGTGAGCTGAATGCACCGAATAGAAAGAAGTTTCACAGTATGCTTCTGTGTAGTGTTTATGGGAAGATATTTCGTTTTTCACCGTAGGCCTCGATGTTCTCCAAATGTCCACCTGCAGATTCTACAAAAAGTGTGTTTCAAAGCTGCTCAATCAAAAGAAAGTTTCTACTGTGTTAGATGAATGCACCCACTAGAAAGGAGTTTCACGGAATGCTTCCGTGTAATTTTTATGGGTAGATATTTCTTTTCTCAACCTATGCCTCAATGCTCTCCCAATGTCCCAATGCAGATTCTACAAAAAGCCTGTTTCAAATCTTCACAATCAAAAGAAATGTTCCACACTCATATGAATGCACAGTTGATAAGGAAGTTTCACAGAATGCTTCAGTGTAGTTTTAATTGGAAGATATTTCTTTTTTCACCATTGGCCTCAATATTCTACACTTATCCCCTTGCAGATTCTACAAAAAGAGTGTTTCAAAACAGCTAAATCCAAAGAAAGGTTCAACTCAGTTAGATGAATGCACAGATCAGAAAGAAGTTTCACAGAATGCTTCTGTGTAGTATTTATTTGAAGATATTCCTTTTTCCACGATTGGCCTCAAATAGCTCTAAATGTCCACTTGTAGATTCTACAAAAAGAGTGTTTCAGGGTGGAGCCAAGATGGCCGAATTGGAACAGCTCCGGTCTACAACTCCCAGCCTGAGCAACACAGAAGATGGGAGATTTCTGCATTTATTTTTGAGGTACCGGTTTCATCTCAATATGGAGTGCCAAACAGTGCGTGCAGGACAGTCGGTGAAGCACGCTGTGCATAAGCCGAAGCAGGGCGAGGCAGAGTCTCACTTGGGAAGTGCAAGGGGTCAGGGAGTTCCCTTTCCTAGTCAAAGAAAGGGGTAACCGATGGCACCTGGAATATTGGGTCAGTTCCACCCTAATACTGCGCTTTTCCAATGGGCCTGGAAAATGGCACACTAGGAGATTGTGTCCTGCACCTGGCTCGGAGGGTCCTATGCCCACGGAGTCTCACTGATTGCTAGCACAGCAGTCTGAGATCAAGCTGCAAGGTGGCAGCGGTGCTGGTGGAGGGGTGTCCACCAGTTCCCAGGCTTGCTTATATAAACCAAGCAGCCAGGAAGCTCGAACTGGGTGGAGCCCACCACAGTTCAAGGAGGCCTGCCTGCTTCTGTAGGCTCCACTCTGGGGGCAGGGCACAGACAAACAAAAAGTCAGCAGGGTCCTCCACAGACTTAAATGTCCCTGTCTGACTGACAGCTTTGAAGAGAGTAGTGGTTCTCCCAGCACACAGCTGGAGATCTGAGAACGGACAGACTGCCTCCTAAAGTGGGTCCCTCACCCCTGAGCAGCCTAACTGGGAGGCACCCCCCCAGTAGGGACAGACTGACACCTCATTCGGCCGGGTACTCCTCTGAGACAAAACTTCCAGAGGAACTATCAGACAGCTGAATTTGTGGTCTCACGAAAATCCGCTGTTCTGCAGCCACCGCTGCTGACACCCAGCCCAACAGGGTCTGGAGTGGACCTCTAGTAAACTCCAACAGACCTGCAGCTGAGGGTCCTGTCTGGTAGAAGGAAAACTAACAAACAGAAAGGACATCCACACCAAAAACCCATCTGTACATCACCATCATCAAAGAACAAAAGTAGATAAAATCACAAAGATGGGGACAAAACAGAGCAGAAAAACTGGAAACTCTAAAAAGCAGAACACCTCTCCTCCTCCAAAGAGCACAGTTCCTCACCAGCAATGGAACAAAGCTGGATAGAGGATGACTTTGATGAGTTGAGAGAAGAAGTCTTCAGACGATCAAACTACTCTGAGCTACGAGAGGAAATTCAAAACAATAGCAAAGAAGTTAAAAACTTTGAAAAAAAATTAGAAGAATTGATAACTAGAATAACCAATGGAGAGAAGGGCTTAAAGGAGCTGATGGAGCTGAAAGCCAGGTTTTGAGAAGTACGCGAAGATTGCAGAAGCCTCAGTATCAGAGGCAATCAACTGGAAGAAAGGGTATTGCTGATGGAAGGTGAAATGAATGAAATGAAGCGAGAAGGGAAGTTTAGAGAAAAAAGAATAAAAAGAAATGAACAAAGCCTCCAAGAAATTTGTGACTATGTGAAAAGACCAAACCTACCTCTGATTGGTGTACCTGAAAATGACGGGGAGAATGGAACCAAGTTGGAAAACACTCTGCAAGATATTATCCAGGAGAACTTCCCCAATCTAGCAAGGCAGGCCAACATTCAGATTCAGGAAATACAGAGAACACCACAAAGATACTCCTCGAGAAGAGCAACTCCAAGACACATAATTGTCAGATTCACCAAAGTTGAAATGAAGGGAAAAAGGTTAAGGGCAGCCAGAGTGAAAGGTCGGGTTACCCACAAAGGGAAGCCCATCAGACTAACAGCTGATCTCTTGGCAGAAACTCTGCAAGCCAGAAGAGAGTGGGGGCCGATATTCAACATCCTTAAAGAAAAGAATTTTCAACCCAGAATTTCATATCCAGCCAAACTAAGCTTCATAAGTGAAGGAGAAATAAAATATTTTACAGACAAGCAAACGCTGAGTGATTTTGTCACCACCAGGCCTGCCCTAAAAGAGCTCCTGAAGGAAGCACTAAACATGGAAAGGAACAACCGGTACCAGCCACTGCAAAAACATGCCAAATTGTAAAGACCATCGAGGCTAGGAAGAAACTGCATCAACTAACTATCAAAATAACTAACTAACATCATAATGACAGGATCAGATTCACACATAACAATATTAACGTTAAATGTAAATGGGCTAAATGCTCCAATCAAAAGACACAGACTGGCAAACTGGATAAGGAGTCAGGACCCATCAGTGTGCTGTATTCAGGAAACCCATCTCTCGTGCAGAGACACACATAGACTCAAAATAAAGGGATGGAGGAAGATCTATCAAGCAAATGGAAAACAAAAAAAGGCAGGGGTTGCAATCCTAGTCTCTGATAAAATAGACTTTAAACCAACAAAGATCAAAAGAGACAAAGAAGGCCATTACATAATGGTAAAGGGATCAATTCAACAAGAAGAGCTAACTATCCTAAATATATATGCACCCAACACAGGAGCACCAAGATTCATAAAGCAAGTCCTGAGTGACCTACAAAGGGACTTAAACTCCCACACAATAATAATGGGAGATTTTAACACCCCACTGTCAACATGAGACAGATCAATGAGACAGAAAGTTAACAAGGATATCCAGGAATTGAACTCAGCTCTACATAAAGTGGACCTAATAGACATCTACAGAACTCTCCACCTCAAATCAACAGAATATACATTTTTTTCAGCACCACACCACACCTATTCCAAAATTGACCACATAGTTGGAAGTAAAGCTCTCCTCAGCAAATGTAAAAGAACAGAAATTATAACAAACTGTCTCTCAGACCACAGTGCAATCAAACTAGAACTCAGGATTAAGAAACTCACTCAAAACCGCTCAACTACATGGAAACTGGACAACCTGCTCCTGAATGACTATTGGGTACATAATGAAATGAAGGCAGAAATAAAGATGTTCTTTGAAACCAATGAGAACAAAGACACAACATACCAGAATCTCTAGGACACGTTCAAAGCAGTGTGTAGAGGGAAATTTATAGCACTAAATGCCAACAAGAGAAAGCAGGAAAGATCCAAAATTGACACCCTAACATCACAATTAAAAGAACTAGAAAAGCAAGAGCAAACACATTCAAAAGCTAGCAGAAGGCTAGAAATAACTAAAATCAGAGCAGAACTGAAGGAAATGGAGACACAAAAAACCCTTCAAAAAATTAATGAATCCAGGAGCTGGTTTTTTGAAAAGATCAACAAAATTGATAGACCGCTAGCAAGACTAATAAAGAAGAAAAGAGAGAAGAATCAAATAGATGCAATAAAAAAGGAAAAAGGGGATATCACCACCGATCCCACAGAAATACAATCTACCATCAGAGAATACTACAAATACCTCTATGCAAATAAACTAGAAAATCTAGAAGAAATGGATAAATTCCTCGACAAATACACCCTCCCAAGACTAAACCAGGAAGAAGTTGAATCTCTGAATAGACCAATAACAGGTTCTGAAATTGTGGCAATAATCAATAGCTTACCAACCAAAAAGAGTCCAGGACCTGATGGATTCACAGCCGAATTCTACCAGAGGTACAAGGAGGAACTGGTACCATTCCTTCTGAAACTATTCCAGTCGATAGAAAAAGAGGGAGTCCTCCCTAACACATTTTATGAAGCCAGCATTTTCCTGATACCAAAGCCTGGCAGAGACATAACCAAAAAAGAGAATTTCAGACCAATATCCTTGATGAACATTGATGCAAAAATCCTCAATAAAATACTGGCAAACTGAATCCAGCAGCACATCAAAAAGCTTATCCACCATGATCAAGTGGGCTTCATCCCTGGGATGCAAGGCTGGTTCAACATACGCAAATCAATAAATGTAATCCAGCATATAAACAGAACCAAAGACAAAAAACACATGATTATCTCAATAGATGCAGAAAAGGCCTTTGACAAAATTCAACAACCCTTCATGCTAAAAACTCTCAATAAATTAGGTATTGATGGGATGTATCTCAAAATAATAAGAGCTGTCTATGACAAACCCACAGCCAATATCATACTGAATGGGCAAAAACTGGAAGCATTCCCTCTGAAAACTGGCACAAGACAGGGATGCCCTCTCTCACCACTCCTATTCAACATAGTGCTGGAAGTTCTGGCCAGAGCAATCAGGCAGGAGAAGGAAATAAAGGGTATTCAATTAGGAAAAGAGGAAGTCAAATAGTCCCTGTTTGCAGATGAC
Organism: Hylobates pileatus; assembly: GCA_021498465.1. Taxonomy (NCBI): domain Eukaryota; kingdom Metazoa; phylum Chordata; class Mammalia; order Primates; family Hylobatidae; genus Hylobates; species Hylobates pileatus. Next base: position 18,905 of record JAKFGR010000040.1, read on the forward strand.
ATGATTGTATATCTAGAAAACCCCATTGTCTCAGCCCAAAATCTCCTTAAGCTGATTAGCAAGTTCAGCAAAGTCTCAGGATACAAAATCAATGAAATCAAAGAGAATACAAACAAATGGAAGAACATTCCATGCTCATGGGTTGGAAGAATCAATATCGTGAAAATGGCCATACTGCCCAAGGTAATTTACAGATTCAATGCCATCCCCATCAAGCTACCAATGACTTTCTTCACAGAATTGGAAAATCTACTTTAAATTTCATATGGAGCCAGCAAAGAGCCCACATCACCAAGTCAATCCTAAGCCAAAAGAACAAAGCTGGAGGCATCACGCTACCTGACTTCAAACTATACTACAAGGCTACAGTAACCAAAACAGCATGGTACTGGTACCACAACAGAGACATAGATCAATGGAACAGAACAGAGCCCTCAGAAATGATGCCGCATATCTACAACTATCTGATCTTTGACAAACCTGACAAAAACAAGAAATGGGGAAAGGATTCCCTATTTAATAAATGGTGCTGGGAAAACTGGCTAGCCATATGTAGAAAGCTGAAACTGGATCCCTTCCTTACACCTTATACAAAAATTAATTCAAGATGGATTAAAGACTTAAATAATAGACGTAAAACCATTAAAATCCTACAAGAAAACCTAGGCAATACCATTCAGGACAAAGGCATGGGCAAGGACTTCATGTCTAAAACACCAAAAGCAATGGCAATGAAAGCCAAAATTGACAAATGGGATCTAATTAAACTAAAGAGCTTCTGCACAGCAAAAGAAACTACCATCAGAGTGAACAGGCAACCTACAGAATGGGAGAAAATTTTTGCAACCTACTCATCTGACAAAGGGCTAATATCCAGAATCTACAATGAACGCAAACAAATTTACAAGAAAAAAACAAACAACCCCGTCAAAAAGTGGGCAAAGGACATGAACAGACACTTCTCAAAAGAAGACATTTATGCAGCCAAAAAACACATGAAAAAATGCTCATCATCACTGGCCATCAGAGAAATGCAAATCAAAACCACAGTGAGATACCATCTCACACCAGTTAGAATGGCCTTCATTAAAAAGTCAAGAAACAACAGGTGCTGGAGAGGATGTGGAGAAATAGGAACACTTTTACACTGTTGGTGGGACTGTAAACTATTTCAACCATTGTGGAAGTCAGTGTGGCGATTCCTCAGGGATCTAGAACTAGAAATACCTTTTGACCCAGCCATCCCATTACTGGGTATATACCCAAAGGACTATAAATCATGCTGCTATAAAGACACATGCACACGTATGTTTATTGCGGCACTATTCACAATAGCAAAGAGTTGGAACCAACCCAAATGTCCAACAATGATAGACTGGATTAAGAAAATGTGGCACATATACACCATGGAATACTATGCAGCCATAAAAAATGATGAGTTCGTGTCCTTTGTAGGGACATGTATGAAACTGGAAAACATCATTCTCAGTAAACTATCGCAAGGACAAAAAACCAAACACCGCATGTTCTCACTCATAGGTGGGAATTGAACAATGAGAACTCATGGATGCAGGAAGGGGAACATCACACTCTGGGGACTGTTGTGGGGTTGGGGGAGAGGGGAGGGACAGCATTAGGAGATATACCTAATGCTAAATGACGAGTTAACGGGTGCAGGAAATCAACATGGCACATGGATACATATGTAACAAACCTGCACATTGTGCACATGTACCCTAAAAACTAAACTAAAATAAAAAAAAAAAAACTAAAAAAGAAAAAAAAAGAATTGTGCATTCATCTCAGAGAGTGGAAAATTTATTTGATTGTGCAGCTTTGAAACAGGCTTTTTGTAAAATCTGCAATTGGACATTCCTAGAGCATTGAGGCCTATGGTGAAAAAAGAACAATCTTCAAAAAAAAACTGCACGGAAGCATTCCGTGAAACTTCTTTCACATCACTGCATCCATCTAACAGAGTTGAACCTTAGTGTTGATTGAGCTGTTTTGAAACACTCTTTTTGTAGAATCTGCAAGTGAACATTTTGAGATCAATGAGGCCAATGGGGAAAAACGAATTATCTCCCCATAAAAACTACACAGAAGAATTCTGTGAAACTTATTTCTATTCAGTGCATTCACTTAACAGAGTAGAACCTTTCTTTTGATTGAGCTGTTTTGGAACACTCTTTTTGCAGAATCTGCATGTGGACATTTTGAGCGCCATGAGGCCTATCGTGGAAAAAGGAATGTCTTCATATAAACACTACACAGAATTATCCTGTGAAACTTCTTTGTGATCTTTGCATTCATTTAACAGCGTTGAACCTTTGTTTTTTTGAGTTGTTTTGAAACACACTTTTTGTAGGATCTGCAAGTGGACGTTTGAGAACATTGAGGCCTTTGGTCAAAAACGAAATATCTTCCCTTAAAAACTGCACAGAAGCATTCTGTGAAACTTCTTTCTGATCTGTGCATTCATCTCACAGAGTAGAACCTTTCTTTTCATTGATCAGCTTTGAAACACTCTTTTTGTCGAATCTGCAAGTGAAGATTTGGAGATCTTTAAGGCCTATGGTGAAAAAGGAAATATCTTCAAATAAAAACTACACAGAATATTTCTGTGAAATTGCTTTCTATTCTCTGCATTCATCTCACAGTGTTGAACTTTTCTTTTCATTGAGATGTTTTGAAACATTCTTTTGTACAGACTGCAAGAGGACAATTGAGCTTTGAGGCCTATCGTGGAAAAAGGAATATCTTCAAATAAAAACTACACAGAAGCATTCGATGAAACTTCTTTCTGATTTGTTAGTTAATCTCACTGAGTTGAACGTTTCTTTGATCAAGCTGTTTTGAAACACATCTTTATGTAGAATCCGCAAGTGTATATTTGCAGAACATTGAGGCCTACGGTGGAAAATAAAATATCTTCCCATTAAAACTACGCAGAAGCATTCTGTGAAATTTCTTTCTGATCTGGGCATTCATCTAACGGGTTTGAACCTTACTTTTGATTGAGCAGTTTTGAAAAACTTTTTTTGTAGAATCTGCATGTGGACATTTGGAGAACTTTGAGGCCTACGGTGAAAAACGAAATATCTTCCTATAAAAACTACACAGAAGCATTCTGTGAAACTACTTTCTGATCTGTGCATTCATCTAACAGAGTAGAACCTTTCTTTTGATTGAGCAGTTTTGAAACACTCTTTTTGTAGAATCTGCAAGTGGACATTTGGAGATCTGTGAGGCCTATGGTGAAAAACGAAATATCTTCAAGTAAAAACTACACAGAATACTTCTGTGAAAATTGTTTCTATTCTCTGCATTCATCTCACAGGCTTGAACCTTTCTTTTGATTCAGCAGTTTTGATAAACTCTTTTTCTAGAAACTCCAAGCGGACATTTGGAGAGGTTTGAGGCCTATGGTCGAAAAAGTAATATCTTAAAATAAAAATTACAGAGAAGTAATCTGTGAATCTTCTTTATGAACTGTGCATTCATCTCAGAGAATTTAACCTTTGTTTTGATTGTGCAGCTTTGAAACAGGCTTTTTGTAGAATCTGCAATTGGACATTCGGAGAGCATTGTGGCCTATGGTGAAAAAAGAAATATCTTCCCATCAAAATGACAAAGAAGCATTCTGTGAAACTGCTTTCTTTTCTGTGCATTCATCTCAGAGAGATGAAACAATCTTTTGATTGAGCAGTTTTAAAACACTGTTTTTGTAGAATCTGCAAGTGGACATTTGGAGCGCTTTCAGGCCTATGATGAGAAACGAAATATCTTCAAATAAAAACTACGCAGAAGCATTCTGTGAAACTTCTTTCTGATCTGTGCATTCATCTAACTGAGTTGAACCTCACTTTTGATTGAGCAGTTTTGAAACACTCTTTTTGTAGAATCTGCAAGTGGACATTTGGAGCCCTTTGAGGCCTGTCGTGGAAAAAGGAATATCTGCAAATAAAAACTACACAGAGGCATTCTGTGAAACTACGTTCTGATCTGTGCATTCATGTAACTGAGTTGAACTTTTCTTTTGTTTGAACTGTTTAGAGACACTCTTTTCGTAGAATATGCAAGTGGATATTTGGAGATTCTACAAAAGAGTGTTTCAAAACTGCTCAATCAAAAGAAAGGTTCAACTTTGTGAGATAAATGCACAGATCAGAATGTAGTTTCACAGAATTATTCTGTGTAGTTTCTTCTTTAAGATATTTCGTTTTTCACCACAGTCCTCAGAGATCTCCTAATATCCACTTGCAGATTCTACAAAAAGAGTGTTTGAAAACTGCTCTATCAAAAGAATGGTTCTACTCTGTTAGATGAAGGCACAGATCAGAAAGAAGTTTCACAGAATGCTTCTGTGTAGTTTGAGTGGGAAGATATTTCATTTTTCACCGTGGGCCTCAATGGTCTCCAAATATCCACTTGCATATTCTACGAAAAGAGTGTCTCTAAACAGTTCAATTAAAAGAAAGGTTCAATTCAGTTAGATGAATGCACAGATCAGAAAGAAGTTTCACAGAATGCTTCTGTGTAGTTTTTATTTGAAGATATTCATTTTTCCTCGATAGGCCTCAAAGCGCTCCAAATATCCACTTGCAGATTCTACAAAAAGAGTGTTTCAAAACTGCTCAATCAAAAGTGAGGTTCAACTCAGTTAGATGAATGCACAGATCAGAAAGAAGTTTCACAGAATGCTTCTGCGTAGTTTTTATTTGAATGTATTCCTTTTTCCACAATTGGCCTCAAAGCGCTCCAAATGTCCAATTGCAGATTCTACAAAAAGAGTGTTTCAAAACTGCTCAGTGAAAAGTAAGGTTCAACTCTGTTAGATGAATGCACAGAGCAGAAAGAAGTTTCACAGAATGCATCCGTGTAGTTTTTATGCGAAGATATTTCATTTTTCACCCTAGGCCTCAAAGCTCTAGAAATGTCCAATTGCAGTTTCTACGAAAAGCCTTTTACAAAGCTGCACAATCAAAAGAAAGTTTCCACTCTCCGAGATGAATGCACAGTTCATAGAGCGGATTCTCTGTAGTTTTTATTTGAAGATATTCCTTATTCCACGATAGGCCTCAAAGTGCTCCAAATGTCCACTTGCAGTTTATACAGAAAGAGTGTTTCAAAACTGCTCAATGAAAAGAAATGTTCAACTCTGTGAGATGAATTCACAGAATAGAAAAGAGTTTCACAGAATTATTCCGTGTAGTTTTTATTTGAAGAGATTTCGTTTTTCACCATAGGCTTCAATGTTCTGCAAATGTCCACTTGCAGATTCTACAAAAAGAGTGTTTCAAAATGGCTCAATGAAAAGTAAGGTTCATCTCTGTGAGATGAATGCACAGATCAGAATGGAGTTTCAGAGAATGCTTCTGTGTAGTTTTTATTTGAAGATATTTCATTTCTCACCGTAGTCCTCAAAGCGCTCCAAATGTCCAATTGCAGATTCTACAAAAAGAGAGTTTCAAAACTGCTCAATCAAAAGAAAGGTTCTACTCTGTTAGATGAATGCACAGATCAGAAAGTTGTTTAACAGAATGCTTCTGTGTAGTTTTAATGGGAACATATTTCGTTTTCCACAATAGGCCTCAAAGCTCTAGAAATCTCCAATTGCAGATTCTACAAAAAGCCTGTTTCAAAGCTGCACAATCAAAAGAAAGTTTCCACTCTCTGCGATGAATGCACAGTTCATAAAGTTCTTTCACGGATTACTTCTGTGTAGTTTTTATTTAAAGATATTCCTTTTTCCACGATAGGCCTCAAAGCGCTGCAAATGTCCTCTTTCAGTTTATACAAAAAGAGGGTTTCAAAACTGCTGAATCAAAGCAAAGATTCAAGTCTGTGAGATGAATGCAGAGAATAGAAAGCATTTTCACAGAAGTATTCTGTGTAGTTTTTAATTGAAGATATTTCGTTTTTCACCATAGGCCTCAAAGATCTCCAAATGTCCACTTGCAGATTCTGTAAATAGAGTATTTTGAAACTGCTCAATCAAAAGAAAGGTTCCACTCTGTTAGATGAATGCACAGATCAGAAAGAAGTTTCACAGAATGCTTCTGTGTAGTTTTAATGGGCAGATATTTCATTTTTCACCCTAGGCCTCAATGTTCTAGAAATATTCACTTGCAGATTCTACAAAAAGAGAGTTTCAAAATTGCGCAATTAAAAGTAAGGTTCAACTCTGTTAGATGAATGCACAGATCAGAAAGAAGTTTCACAGAATGCTTCTGTGTGGTTTTAATGGGAAGATATTTCCTTTTTCACCTTTGGCCTCAATGTTCTCCAAATATCCACATGCAGAATCTACAAAAAAACTGTTTCAAACAGCTACATCAAAAGAAAGGTTAAACTCAGTTAGATGAATGCCGAGATCAGAAAGTAGTTTCACAGAATCCTTCTGTGTAGTTTTTATTTGAAGATATTCCTTTTTCCACGATGTGCCTCAAAGCGCTCCAATTGTCCTCTTGCAGTCTGTACAAAAAGAGTGTTTTAAAACTGCTCAATCAAAAGAATGGTTCAAATCTGTGAGATGAATGCAGAGAATCGAAAGTATTTTCACAGAAGTATTCTGTGTAGTTTTTATTTGAAGATATTTCATTTTTCACCATAGGCCTCAAAGATCTCCAAATGTCCACTTGCAGATTCTACAAAAAGAGTATTTCAAAACTGCTCAATGAAAAGAAAGGTTCTACTCTGTTAGATGAATGCACAGATCAGAAAGATGTTCCACAGAATACTCTGTGTAGTTTTAGTTTGAAGATATTTCGGTTTTCACCGTAGGCCTCAATATTCTCCAAATATCCACTTGCTGATTCTACAAAAAAAGTGTTTCAAAACAGCTAAATCAAAAGAAAGGTTCAATTCAGTTAGATGAATGCACAGATCAGAAAGAAGTTTCACAGAATGCTTCTGTGTAGTTTTTATTTGAAGATATTCCTTTTTCCACGATAGGCCTCATAGTGCTCCAAATGTCCACTTGCAGATTCTACATAAAGAGTGTTTCAAAACTTCTCAATCAAAAGAAAGGTTCTACTCTGTGAGATGAATGAACAGAATAGAAAGAAGTTTCACAGAATTCTTCTGTGTAGTTTTTATCGGTAGATATTGCATTTTTCACCGTAGGCCTCAAAGTTCTCCAAATGTCCACTTGCAGATTCTACAAAAAGAGTGATTCGAAACTGCTCAATCAAGACAAAGGTTCAACTCTGTGAGATGGATGCACAGATCAGAAAGAAGTTTCACAGAATACTCTGTGTAGTTTTAGTTTGAAGATATTTCGGTTTTCACCGTAGGCCTCAATATTCTCCAAATATCCACTTGCTGATTCTACAAAAAAAGTGTTTCAAAACAGCTAAATCAAAAGAAAGGTTCAATTCAGTTAGATGAATGCACAGATCAGAAAGAAGTTTCACAGAATGCTTCTGTGTAGTTTTTATTTGAAGATATTCCTTTTTCCACGATAGGCCTCATAGTGCTCCAAATGTCCACTTGCAGATTCTACATAAAGAGTGTTTCAAAACTTCTCAATCAAAAGAAAGGTTCTACTCTGTGAGATGAATGAACAGAATAGAAAGAAGTTTCACAGAATTCTTCTGTGTAGTTTTTATCGGTAGATATTGCATTTTTCACCGTAGGCCTCAAAGTTCTCCAAATGTCCACTTGCAGATTCTACAAAAAGATTGTTTCAAAACTGCTCAATCAACACTAAGGTTCAACTCTGTTAGATGGATGCAGTGATGTGAAAGAAGTTTCACGGAATGCTTCCGTGCAGTTTTTTTTTGAAGATTGTTCTTTTTTCACCATAGGCCTCAATGCTCTAGGAATGTCCAATTGCAGATTTTACAAAAAGCCTGTTTCAAAGCTGCACAATCAAATAAATTTTCCACTCTCTGAGATGAATGCACAATTCTTTTTTTTTCTTTTTTAGTTTTTTTTTTATTATTATACTTTAGGTTTTATGGTACATGTGCACAACGTGCAGGTTTGTTACACATGTATCCATGTGCCTTGTTGATTTCCTGCACCCGTTAACTCGTCATTTAGCATTAGGTATATCTCCTAATGCTGTCCCTCCCCCCTCCCCCAACCCCACAACAGTCCCCAGAGTGTAATGTTCCCCTTCCTGTGTCCATGAGTTCTCATTGTTCATTTCCCACCTATGAGTGAGAACATGTAGTGGTTGGTTTTTTGTCCTTGCGATAGTTTACTGAGAATGATGGTTTTCAGTTTTATCCATGTCCCTACAAAGGAGAGGAACTCATCATTTTTTATGGCTCCTTAGTATTCCATGGTGTATATGTGCCATATTTTCTTAATCCAGTCTATCATTGTTGGACATTTGGGTTGGTTCCAACTCTTTGCTATTGTGAATAGTGCTGCAATAAACATACGTGTGCATGTGTCTTTATAGCAGCATGATTTATAGTCCTTTGGGTATATACCCAGTAATGGGATGGCTGGGTCAAAAGGTATTTCTAGTTCTAGATCCCTGAGGAATCGTCACACTGACTTCCACAATGGCTGAAATAGTTTACAGTCCCACCAACAGTGTAGAAGTGTTCCTATTTCTCCACATCCTCTCCAGCACTTGTTTTTTCCTGATCTTTTAATGAAGGCCATTCTAACTGGTGTTAGATGGTATCTCACTGTAGTTTTGATTTGCATTTCTCTGATGGCCAGTGATGATGAGCATTTCTTCATTTGTTTTTTGGCTGCGTAAATGTCTTCTTTTGAGAAGTGTCTGTTCATGTCCTTTGCCCACTTTTTGACGGGGTTGTTTGTTTTTTTCTTGTAAATTTGTTTGAGTTCATTGTAGATTCTGGATATTAGCCCTTTGTCAGATGAGTAGGTTGCAAAAATTTTCTCCCATTCTGTAGGTTGCCTGTTCACTCTGATGGTAGTTTCTTTTGCTATGCATAAGCTCTGTAGTTTAATTAGATCCCATTTGTCAATTTTGGCTTTCATTGCCATTGTTTTTGGTGTTTTAGACATGAAGTCCTTGCCCATGCCTTTGTCCTGAATGGTATTGCCTAGGTTTTCTTGTGTCTTTATAGCAGCATGATTTATAGTCCTTTGGGTATATACCCAGTAATGGGATGGCTGGGTCAAATGGTATTTCTAGTTCTAGATCCCTGAGGAATCGCCACACTGACTTCCACAATGGTTGAACTAGTTTACAGTCCCACCAACAGTGTAAAAGTGTTCCTATTTCTCCACATCCTCTCCAGCACCTGTTGTTTCCTGATTTTTTAATGATGGCCATTCTAACTGGTGTTAGATGGTATCTCACTGTGGTTTTGATTTGCATTTCTCTGATGGCCAGTGATGATGAGCATTTCTTCATGTGTTTTTTGGCTGCATAAATGTCTTCTTTTGAGAAGTGTCTGTTCATGTCCTTTGCCCACTTTTTGATAGGGTTGTTTGTTATTTTCTTGTAAATTTGTTTGAGTTCATTGTAGATTCTGGATATTAGCCCTCTGTCAGATGAGTAGGTTGCAAAAATTTTCTCCCATTCTGTAGGTTGCCTGTTCACTCTGATGGTAGTTTCTTTTGCTGTGCAGAAGCTCTTTAGTTTAATTAGATCCCATTTGTCAATTTTGGCTTTCATTGCCATTGCTTTTGGTGTTTTAGACATGAAGTCCTTGCCCATGCCTATGTCCTGAATGGTATTGCCTAGGTTTTCTTGTAGGATTTTAATGGTTTTACGTCTATTATTTAAGTCTTTAATCCATCTTGAATTAATTTTTGTATAAGGTGTAAGGAAGGGATCCAGTTTCAGCTTTCTACATATGGCTAGCCAGTTTTCCCAGCACCATTTATTAAATAGGGAATCCTTTCCCCATTTCTTGTTTTTGTCAGGTTTGTCAAAGATCAGATAGTCGTACATATGCGGCATCATTTCTGAGGGCTCTGTTCTGTTCCATTGATCTATGTCTCTGTTGTTGTACCAGTACCATGCTGTTTTGGTTACTGTAGCCTTGTAGTATAGTTTGAAGTCAGGTAGCGTGATGCCTCCAGCTTTGTTCTTTTGGCTTAGGATTGACTTGGCGATGTGGGCTCTTTTTTGGTTCCATATGAACTTTAAAGTAGTTTTTTCCAATTCTGTGAAGAAAGTCATTGGTAGCTTGATGGGGATGGCATTGAATCTGTAAATTACCTTGGGCAGTATGGCCATTTTCACTATATGGATTCTTCCAACCCTTGAGCATGCAATGCTCTTCCATTTGTTTGTATTCTCTTTGATTTCATTGATTTTGTATCCTGAGACTTTGCTGAACTTGCTAATCAGCTTAAGGAGATTTTGGGCTGAGACAATGGGGTTTTCTAGATATACAATCATGTCATCTGCAAACAGGGACTATTTGACTTCCTCTTTTCCTAATTGAATACCCTTTATTTCCTTCTCATGCCTGATTGCTCTGGCCAGAACTTCCAGCACTATGTTGAATAGGAGTGGTGAGAGAGGGCATCCCTGTCTTGTGCCAGTTTTCAGAGAGAATGCTTCCAGTTTTTGCCCATTCAATATGATATTGGCTGTGGGTTTGTCATAGACAGCTCTTATTACTTTGAGATACATCCCATCAATACCTAATTTATTGAGAGTTTTTAGCATGAAGGTTGTTGAATTTTTTCAAAGGCCTTTTCTGCATCTATTGAGGTAATCACGTGTTTTTTGTCTTTGGTTCTGTTTATATGCTGGATTACATTTATTGATTTGCATATGTTGAACCAGCCTTGCATCCCAGGGATGAAGCCCACTTGATTATGGTGGATAAGCTTTTTGATGTGCTGCTGGATTCGATTTGCCAGTATTTTATTGAGGATTTTTGCATCAATGTTCATCAAGGATATTGGTCTGAAATTCTCTTTTTTGGTTATGTCTCTGCCAGGCTTTGGTATCAGGATGATGCTGTTTTGGTTACTGTAGCCTTGTAGTATAGTTTGAAGTCAGGTAGCGTGATGCCTCCAGCTTTGTTCTTTTGGCTTAGGATTGACTTGGTGATGTGGGCTCTTTTTTGGTTCCATATGAACTTTAAAGTAGTTTTTTCCAATTCTGTGAAGAAAGTCATTGGTAGCTTGATGGGGATGGCATTGAATCTATAAATTACCTTGGGCAGTATGGCCATTTTCACGATATTGATTCTTCCAACCCATGAGCATGGAATGTTCTTCCATTTGTTTGTATCCTCTTTGATTTCATTGATTTTGTATCCTGAGACTTTGCTGAAGTTGCTAATCAGTTTAAGGAGATTTTGGGCTGAGACAATGGGGTTTTCTAGATATACAATCATGTCATCTGCAAACAGGGACAATTTGACTTCCTCTTTTCCTAATTGAATACCCTTTATTTCCTTCTCCTGCCTGATTGCCCTGGCCAGAACTTCCAGCACTATGTTGAATAGGAGTGGTGAGAGAGGGCATCCCTGTCTTGTGCCAGTTGTCAAAGGGAATGCTTCCAGTTTTTGCCCATTCAGTATGATATTGGCTGTGGGTTTGTCATAGATAGCTCTTATTATTTTGAGATACGTCCCATCAATACCTAATTTATTGAGAGTTTTTAGCATGAAGGTTGTTGAATTTTGTCAAAGGCCTTTTCTGCATCTATTGAGATAATCATGTGGTTTTTGTCTTTGGTTCTGTTTATATGCTGGATTACATTTATTGATTTGCGTATGTTGAACCAGCCTTGCATCCCAGGGATGAAGCCCACTTGATCATGGTGCATAAGCTTTTTGATGTGCTGCTGGATTCGGTTTGCCAGTATTTTATTGAGGATTTTTGCATCAATGTTCATCAAGGATATTGGTCTGAAATTCTCTTTTTTGGTTATGTCTCTGCCAGGCTTTGGTATCAGGACGATGCTGGCTTCATAAAATGTGTTAGGGAGGATTCCCTCTTTTTCTATCGATTGGAATAGTTTCAGAAGGAATGGTACCAGTTCCTCCTTGTACCTTTGGTAGAATTCAGCTGTGAATCCATCAGGTCCTGGACTTTTTTTGGTTGGTAAGCTATTGATTATTGCCACAATTTCAGAACCTGTTATTGGTCTATTCAGAGATTCAACTTCTTCCTGGTTTAGTCTTGGGAGGGTGTATTTGTCGAGGAATTTATCCATTTCTTCTAGATTTTCTAGTTTATTTGCATAGAGGTATTTGTAGTATTCTCTGATGGTAGATTGTATTTCTGTGGGATCGGTGGTGATATCCCCTTTTTCATTTTTTATTGCATCTATTTGATTCTTCTCTCTTTTCTTCTTTATTAGTCTTGCTAGCGGTCTATCAATTTTGTTGATCTTTTCAAAAAACCAGCTCCTGGATTCATTAATTTTTTGAAGGGTTTTTTGTGTCTCTATTTCCTTCAGTTCTGCTCTGATTTTAGTTATTTCTAGCCTTCTGCTAGCTTTTGAATGTGTTTGCTCTTGCTTTTCTAGTTCTTTTAATTGTGATGTTAGGGTGTCAATTTTGGATCTTTCCTGCTTTCTCTTGTGGGCATTTAGTGCTATAAATTTCCCTCTACACACTGCTTTGAACGTGTCCCAGAGATTCTGGTATGTTGTGTCTTTGTTCTCATTGGTTTCAAAGAACATCTTTATTTCTGCCTTCATTTCATTATGTACCCAATAGTCATTCAGGAGCAGGTTGTTCAGTTTCCATGTAGTTGAGCGGTTTTGAGTGAGTTTCTTAATCCTGAGTTCTAGTTTGATTGCACTGTGGTCTGAGAGACAGTTTGTTATAATTTCTGTTCTTTTACATTTGCTGAGGAGAGCTTTACTTCCAACTATGTGGTCAATTTTGGAATAGGTGTGGTGTGGTGCTGAAAAAAATGTATATTCTGTTGATTTGGGGTGGAGAGTTCTGTAGATGTCTATTAGGTCCACTTTATGTAGAGCTGAGTTCAATTCCTGGATATCCTTGTTAACTTTCTGTCTCATTGATCTGTCTCATGTTGATGGTGGGGTGTTAAAATCTCCCATTATTATTGTGTAGGAGTTTAAGTCCCTTTGTATATCACTCAGGACTTGCTTTATGAATCTGGGTGCTCCTGTGTTGGGTGCATATATATTTAGGATAGTTAGCTCTTCTTGTTGACTTGATCCCTTTACCATTATGTAATGGCCTTCTTTGTCTCTTTTGATCTTTGTTGGTTTAAAGTCTATTTTATCAGAGACTAGGATTGCAACCCCTGCCTTTTTTTGTTTTCCATTTGCTTGATAGATCTTCCTCCATCCCTTTATTTTGAGTCTATGTGTGTCTCTGCACGAGAGATGGGTTTCCTGAATACAGCACACTGATGGGTCCTGACTCCTTATCCAGTTTGCCAGTCTGTGTCTTTTGATTGGAGCATTTAGCCCATTTACATTTAACGTTAATATTGTTATGTGTGAATCTGATCCTGTCATTATGATGTTAGTTAGTTATTTTGATAGTTAGTTGATGCAGTTTCTTCCTAGCCTCGATGGTCTTTACAATTTGGCATGTTTTTGCAGTGGCTGGTACCGGTTGTTCCTTTCCATGTTTAGTGCTTCCTTCAGGAGCTCTTTTAGGGCAGGCCTGGTGGTGACAAAATCACTCAGCGTTTGCTTGTCTGTAAAATATTTTATTTCTCCTTCACTTATGAAGCTTAGTTTGGCTGGATATGAAATTCTGGGTTGAAAATTCTTTTCTTTAAGAATGTTGAATATCGGCCCCCACTCTCTTCTGGCTTGTAGAGTTTCTGCCGAGAGATCAGCTGTTAGTCTGATGGGCTTCCCTTTGTGGGTAACCCGACCTTTCTCTCTGGCTGCCCTTAACATTTTTTCCTTCATTTCAACTTTGGTGAATCTGACAATTATGTGTCTTGGAGTTGCTCTTCTCGAGGAGTATCTTTGTGGTGTTCTCTGTATTTCCTGAATCTGAATGTTGGCCTGCCTTGCTAGATTGGGGAAGTTCTCCTGGATAATATCTTGCAGAGTGTTTTCCAACTTGGTTCCATTCTCCCCGTCATTTTCAGGTACACCAATCAGACGTAGGTTTGGTCTTTTCACATAGTCCCAAATTTCTTGGAGGCTTTGTTCATTTCTTTTTATTCTTTTTTCTCTAAACTTCCCTTCTCGCTTCATTTCATTCATTTCATCTTCCATCAGCAATACCCTTTCTTCCAGTTGATTGCCTCTGATACTGAGGCTTCTGCAATCTTCGCGTAGTTCTCAAAACTTGGCTTTCAGCTCCATCAGCTCCTTTAAGCCCTTCTCTCCATTGGTTATTCTAGTTATCCATTCTTCTAATTTTTTTTCAAAGTTTTTAACTTCTTTGCTATTGTTTTGAATTTCCTCTCGTAGCTCAGAGTAGTTTGATCGTCTGAAGACTTCTTCTCTCAACTCATCAAAGTCATCCTCTATCCAGCTTTGTTCCATTGCTGGTGAGGAACTGTGCTCTTTGGAGGAGGAGAGGTGTTCTGCTTTTTAGAGTTTCCAGTTTTTCTGCTCTGTTTTGTCCCCATCTTTGTGATTTTATCTACTTTTGTTCTTTGATGATGGTGATGTACAGATGGGTTTTTGGTGTGGATGTCCTTTCTGTTTGTTAGTTTTCCTTCTACCAGATAGGACCGTCAGCTGCAGGTCTGTTGGAGTTTACTAGAGGTCCACTCCAGACCCTGTTTGGCTGGGTGTAAGCAGCGGTGGCTGCAGAACAGCGGATTTTCGTGAGACCACAAATTCAGCTGTCTGATAGTTCCTCTGGAAGTTTTGTCTCAGAGGAGTACCTGGCCGAGTGAGGTGTCAGTCTGTCCCTACTGGGGGGTGCCTCCCAGTTAGGCTGCTCAGGGGTGAGGGACCCACTTTAGGAGGCAGTGTGTCCATTCTCAGATCTCCAGCTGTGTGCTGGGAGAACCACTATTCTCTTCAAAGCTGTCAGTCAGACAGGGACATTTAAGTCTGTGGAGGACCCTGCTGACTTTTTGTTTGTCTGTGCCCTGCCCCCAGAGTGGAGCCTACAGAAGCAGGCAGGCCTCCTTGAACTGTGGTGGGCTCCACCCAGTTCGAGCTTCCTGGCTGCTTGGTTTATATAAGCAAGCCTGGGAACTGGTGGACACCCCTCCACCAGCACCGCTGCCACCTTGCAGCTTGATCTCAGACTGCTGTGCTAGCAATCAGTGAGACTCCGTGGGCATAGGACCCTCCGAGCCAGGTGCAGGACACAATCTCCTAGTGTGCCATTTTCCAGGCCCATTGGAAAAGCGCAGTATTAGGGTGGAACTGACCCAATATTCCAGGTGCCATCGGTTACCCCTTTCTTTGACTAGGAAAGGGAACTCCCTGACCCCTTGCACTTCCCAAGTGAGACTCTGCCTCGCCCTGCTTCGGCTTATGCACAGCGTGCTTCACCGACTGTCCTGCACGCACTGTTTGGCACTCCATATTGAGATGAAACCGGTACCTCAAAAATAAATGCAGAAATCTCCCATCTTCTGTGTTGCTCAGGCTGGGAGTTGTAGACCGGAGCTGTTCCAATTCGGCCATCTTGGCTCCACCCTGAAACACTCTTTTTGTAGAATCTACAAGTGGACATTTAGAGCTATTTGAGGCCAATCGTGGAAAAAGGAATATCTTCAAATAAATACTACACAGAAGCATTCTGTGAAACTTCTTTCTGATCTGTGCATTCATCTAACTGAGTTGAACCTTTCTTTGGATTTAGCTGTTTTGAAACACTCTTTTTGTAGAATCTGCAAGGGGATAAGTGTAGAATATTGAGGCCAATGGTGAAAAAAGAAATATCTTCCAATTAAAACTACACTGAAGCATTCTGTGAAACTTCCTTATCAACTGTGCATTCATATGAGTGTGGAACATTTCTTTTGATTGTGAAGATTTGAAACAGGCTTTTTGTAGAATCTGCATTGGGACATTGGGAGAGCATTGAGGCATAGGTTGAGAAAAGAAATATCTACCCATAAAAATTACACGGAAGCATTCCGTGAAACTCCTTTCTAGTGGGTGCATTCATCTAACACAGTAGAAACTTTCTTTTGATTGAGCAGCTTTGAAACACACTTTTTGTAGAATCTGCAGGTGGACATTTGGAGAACATTGAGGCCTTCGGTGAAAAACCAAATATCTTCCCATAAAAACTACACAGAAGCATTCTGTGAAACTTCTTTCTATTCTGTTCATTTGCCACACAGAGTAGAACCTTTCTTTTGATTGAGCAGCTTTGAAACACTCTTTTCGTAGAATCTGCAAGTGGACATTTGGAGCGCTTTGAGGCCTATCATGGAAAAAGGAATATCTTCAAATAAAAACTACACAAAAGCATTCTGTGAAACTTCTTTCTGATTGGTGCATTCATCTGAGTCGAAATTTTCTTTTGATTGAGCTGTTTTGAAACACTCTTTTTGTAGAATCTGCAAGTGGATAAGTGTAGAATATTGAGGCCAATGGTGAAAAAAGAAATATCTTCCAATTAAAACTACACTGAAGCATTCTGTGAAACTTCCTTATCAACTGTGCATTCATATAAGAGTGTGGAACCTTTCTTTTGATTGTGAAGATTTGAAACAGGCTTTTTGTAGAATCTGCATTGGGACATTGGGAGAGCATTGAGGCATAGGTTGAGAAAAGAAATATCTACCAAAAAAATTACACGGAAGCATTCTGTGAAACTCCTTTCTAGTGGGTGCATTCATCTAACACAGTAGAAACTTTCTTTTGATTGAGCAGCTTTGAAACACACTTTTTGTAGAATCTGCAGGTGGACATTTGGAGAACATTGAGGCCTTCGGTGAAAAACCAAATATCTTCCCATAAAAACTACACAGAAGCATTCTGTGAAACTTCTCTCTGTTCTGTTCATTTGCCACACAGAGTAGAACCTTTCTTTTGATTGAGCAGTTTTGAAACACTCTTTTTCTAGAATCTGCAAGTGGACATTTGGAGCGCTTTGAGGCCTATCATGGAAAAAGGCATATCTTCAAATAAAAACTACACAGAAGCATTCTGTGAAACTTCTTTCTGATTGGTGCATTCATCTGAGTCGAAATTTTCTTTTGATTGAGCAGTTTTGAAACACTCTTTTTGTATAATCTGAAAGTGGATATTAGGAGAACATCGAGGCCTACGGTGAAAAACGAAATATCTTCCCATGAAATCTACACAGAAGCATTCTGGGAAACTTCTTTCAGATCTGTGCATTTATCTCAGAGAGTTTAACCTTTCTTTTGATTGAGCAGTTTTGAGACACTCTTTTTGTAGAATCTGTAAGTGGACATTTGGAGAACACTGAGGACTAAATTGAAAAAAGAAATATCTTCCCATAAAAACTACACAGAAGCAAACTGTGAAACTTCTTCCTGTTCTCTGCATTCATCTCACAGAGATGAACCTTTGTTTTGAAGGAGCAGTTTTCAAAGACTCTTTTTGTGCAATCTGCAATTGGACATTTGGAGAACATTGATGCCAGCGGTGCAAAACGAAGTATCTTCCCCTAAAAACTAAACAGAAACATTTTGTGAAACTTCTTTCTATTCTGTTCATTTGTCTCACAGAGTAGAAGCTTTTTTTGACTGAGCAGTTTTGAAACACTCTTTTTGTAGAATCTGCAAGTGGACATTTGCAGTGCTTAGAGGTCTATCTTGGATAAAGTTATATCTTCAAATGAAAACTACACAGAAGCATTAGGTGAAACTACTTTCTGTGCTGTGCATTCATCTCACTGACTTGAACCTTTCTTTTGATTGAACTGTTTTGATATGCTCTTCTTGTAGAATCTGCATTGGGACATTGGGAGAGAATTGAGGCCTAGTGTGAGAAAAGAAATATCTTCCCCTAAAAACTACATGGAAGCATTCTGTGAAACCTCTTTCTGATCTGTGCATTCATGTAACTGAGTTGAACCTTACTTTTGATTGAGCAGTTTTGAAACACTCTATTTGTATAATCTGCAAGTGGACATTTTGAGAACATTGAGGCCTAAGGTGAAAAACGAAATATCTTCCCATAAGAACTACACAGAAGCATTCTGTGAAATTTCATTCTATTCTGCTCATTCATCTCACAGAGTAGAAACTTTCCTTTTATTGAGCAGTTTTGAAACGCTCTTTTTGTATAAACTCCAAGTGGACATTTGGAGCGCTTTGAGGCCTATCATGGAAAATGGAATATCTTCAAATATAAACTACACAGAAGTAATCTGTGAAACCTCTTTATGAACTGTGCATTCATCTCAGAGAGTGGAACCTTTCTTTTGATTGTGCAGCTTACAGGCTTTTCGTAGAGTCTGCAATTGGACATTTCTAGAGCATTGAGGCCTAGAAATAGGTGAAAAGAGAAATAACTTCCAATAAAAACTACATGGAAGCATTCTGTGAAACTTCTTTCTGATCTGTGCATTCATCTAACAGAGTTGAACCTTACTTTTGATTGAGCAGTTTTGAAACACTCTTTTTGTAGAATCCGCAAGTGGACATTTGGAGAACATTGATGCCAGCGGTGCAAAACGAAGTATCTTCCCCTAAAAACTAAACAGAAACATTTTGTGAAACTTCTTTCTATTCTGTTCATTCAACTCACAGAGTAGAACATTTCTTTTGATTGAGCAGTTTTTAAACACTCTTTTGTATAAACTGCAAGTGGACATTTGGAGCGCTTTGAGGCATACCGTGGAAAATGAAGTATCTTCAAATATAAACTACACAGAAGTAATCTGTGAAACTTCTTTATGAACTGTGCATTCATCTCAGAGAGTGGAAGCTTTCTTTAGATTGTGCAGCTTTGAAACAGGCTTTTCGTAGAATCTGCAGTTGGACATTTCTAGAGCATTGAGGCCTATGGAGAAAAAAGAAATATCTTTCCATAAAAACTACACTGAAGTATTCTGTGAAACTTCTTTTTATTCTGAGCGTTCATCTCACAGAGTTGAACCTTTCTATTCATTGAGCAGTTTTCAAACACACGTTTTGTGGAATTTGCAAGTGAACATTTGGAGAACACTGAGGCATATGGTGAAAAACGAAATACCTTTCAATAAAAACTACACAGAAGCATTGTGTGAAACTTCTTTCTATTGTGTGCATTCAAGTCACTGAGTTGAAACTTTCTTTTGATTGAACAGTTTTGAAACACTCTTTTTGTAGAATCTGGAAGTGGACAGTTAGAGAACATTGAGGCCTGTAGTGAAAAACGAAATATCTTCAAGTAAAAACTACACTGAAGCATTCTGTGCACCTTTTCTCTGTTCTGTGCATTCATCTAACATAGTTGAACCTTTGTTTTAATTCAGCTGTTTTGAAACACACTTTTTGTAGGATCTGCATGTGGACATTTGGAGAACATTGAGGCCTAGTGTGAAAAGAATATCTTCAAGTAAAAACTACACTGAAGCATTCTGTGCACCTTTTCTCTGTTCTGTGCATTCATCTAACATAGTTGAACCTTTGTTTTAATTCAGCTGTTTTGAAACACACTTTTTGTAGGATCTGCATGTGGACATTTGGAGAACATTGAGGCCTACTGTGAAAAACGAAATATCTTCCCATGAAAACTACACAGAAGCATTCAGTGAAACTTCCTTCAATTCTGTGCATTCATCTCACAGAGTTGAAACTTTCTTTTGATTGAACAGTTTTGAAAAACTCGTTTTGTAGAATCTGCAAGTGGACATTTTGAGAACACTCAGGCCTTACGTGAAAAAAGAAATAACTTCCCATAAAAACAACACGGAAGCATTTTGTGAAATTTCTTTCTATTCTGCTCATTCATGTCACAGAATGAAACTTTCTTTCGATTGAGCAGTTTTGAAACACTCTTTTTGTAGAATTTGTAAGTGGACATTTGGAGCGCTTTGAGTCCTATCATCGTAAAAGGAATATCTTCAAATAAAAACTACATAGAAGCATTCTGTGCAGCTTCGTTCTGATCTGTTCGTTCATCTCAGTGAGTTGAACATTCTTTTGATTGAGTTGTTTTGAAACACCCTTTTTGTAGGATCTGCAAGTGGATATTTGGTGAACATTGAGGCCTACGGTGGAAAATAAAATATCTTCCCATTAAAACTACGCAGAAGCATTCTGTGAAATTTCTTTCTGATCTGGGCATTCATCTCAGAGTGTGAACCATTCTTTTGATAGAGCAGTTTTCAAACACTCTTTTTGTAGAATCTGCAAGTGGATATTAGGAGATCTCTGAGGACTGTGGTGAAAAACGAAATATCTTAAAGAAGAAACTACACAGAATAATTCTGGGAAAATTCTTTCAATTATCTGCATTCATCTCACAGAGTTAAACCTTTCTTTTGATTGAGCAGTTTTGAAACGCTCTTTTCGTATAAACTGCAAGTGGACAATTGGAGCGCTTTGAGGCCTAACGTGAAAAAGGAATATCTTCAAATAAAAACTACACAGAAGTAATCAGTGAAACTTCTTTATCAACTGTGCATTCATCTCAGAGTGTGGAACCTTTCTTTTGATTGTGCAGCTTTGAAACAGGCTTTCTGTAGAATCTGCATTGGGACATTGGGAGAGAATTGAGGCCTAGTGTGAGAAAAGAAATATCTTCCCCTAAAAACTACATGGAAGCATTCTGTGAAACCTCTTTCTGATCTGTGCATTCATCTAACAGAGTTTAACCTTTCTTTGGAATGAGTAGTTTTGAAACACACTTTTTGTAGAATCTGCAGGTGGACATTTGGAGAACATTGAGGCCTTCGATGAAAAACGAAATATCTTCCCATAAAAACTACACATAAACATTCTGTGAAACTACTCTCTATTCTGTTCATTCGTCTCACAGAGTAGAGCCTTTCTTTTGGTTGACCATTTTTGAATCACTCTTTTTGTAGAATCTGCAAGTGGACATTTGGAGCACTTTGAGACCTATTGTGGAAAAAGCAATATCTACAAATAAAAACTACACAGAAGCATTCAGTGAAAATTCTTTATGATCTGTGCATTCATCTTACTGAGTTGAACCTTTCTTTTGATTGAGCTGTTTTGAAACACTGTTTTTGTAGAATCTGCAAGTGGATATCTGGAGTATATTGAGGCCTAGTGTGAAAAACGAAATATCTTCCCTTTAAAACTACACTGAAGCATTCTGTGAAACTTTATTCTTATCTGTGCATTCATCTAACTAAGTAGAAACTTTCTTATGATTGAGCTGTTTTGAAACACTCTTTTGGAGAATCTGCAGGTGGATATTTGGAGAACATTGATGTCCATGATGAAAAAGGAAATATCTTCGCATTAAAACTACACAGAAGCATTCTTTGAAACTTCTTTCTAATCTGTGCATTCATCTAACAGATTTGAACCTTACTTATGATTGAGCAGTTTTGAAACACTCTTTTGTAGATTCTACAAGAGGACATTTTTAGAACTTTGAGGCCTACGGTGAAAAACGAAATATCTTCCCATAAAAACTACAAAGAAGAATTCTGTGAAACTTCTTTCTATTCTGTTCATTCATCTCACAGTGTAGAACCTTACTTTTGATTGAGCAGTTTTGAAACACTCTTTTTGTAGAAGCTGAAAATGGACATTTGGAGTGCTTTGAGTCCAATCATGGAAAAAAGAATATCTTCAATTAAAAACTACACAGAATCATTCTGTGAAACTTCTTTCTGATCTGTGTATTCATCTAACTGAGTTGAACAATTTTGATGGAGTTGTTTTGAAACGCTCATTTTGTAGAATCTGCAATAGGACATTTCTGGGGCATTGAGGCCTACGGTGAAAAACGAAATATCTTCCCATTAAAACTACACAGAAGCACTCTGTGAAACTACTTTCTGATCTGTGCATTCACCTCACAGAGTTGAACCTTTCTTTTGATAGAGCAGTTTTGAAATACTCTTTCTGTAGAATCTGCAAGTAGACATTTCGAACCCTTTGAGGCTTATAGTGCAAAAGATGTATCTTCAGATAAAAACTACACAGAAGCATTCTGTGAAACTTCTTTCTATTCTGCTCATTCATCTCACAAAGTAGAAACTTTCTTTTGACTAAGCAGTTTTGAAACACTCTTTTTGTACAATCTGCAAGTGGACATTTGGACGCTTTGAGGCCCATCTTGGAGAAAGATATATCTTCAAATAAAAACTACACAGAAGCATTCGGTTAAACTTCTTTCTGGTCTGTGCATTCAACTAACAGAGTTGAAGCTTACTTTTGATTGAGCAGTTTTGAAAAACGCTTTTCGTAGCATCTGCAATTGGGCATTTCTAAAGCATTGAGGCCTATGGTGAAAAAAGAAATATCTTCCCATAAAAACTATACAGAAGCATTCTGAGAAACTTCTTTCTGATCTGTGCATTCATCTAACCGAGTTGAACCTTACTTTTGATTCAGCAGTTTTGAAACCCTCTTTTTGAAAAATCTGCAAGTGGACATTTGGAAAACTTTGAGGCCAACGCTGAAAAAAGAAATATCTTCCCATAAACACTACACAGAACCATTCTGCGTATATACTTTCTAATCTGTTAATTCATCTCACAAAGTAGAACGTTTCTTTCGACTGAGCAGTTTTGAAACACTCTTTAGGTAGAATCTGTAAGTGGACATTTGGAGCGCTTTGAGGCCTATGGTGAGCAATGAAATATCTTCCAACAAAAACTACACAGAATCATTCAATGCAAAATCTTTCCGATATGTGCATTCGTCTAACAGAGTTGAAACTTTATTTTTACAGAGCAGTGTTGAAACACTTTTTCGTAGAATCTGCAAGTGGACATTTGGAGACCACTGAGGCCTAGGGTGAAAAAGGAAATATCTTCAACTATAAACTACAAAGAATACTTCTGTGAAAATACTTTCTATTCACTGCATTCATCTCTCAGAGTTGAACTTTTCTTTTGATTGAGCAGTTTTGAAACACTCTTTTTGTAGAATCTGCAAATGGACATTTGGAGAACATTGAGGCCAATAGTGAGAAACGAAATATCTTCAAGTAAAAAGTACACGGAAGCCTTCTGTGAAAATTCTTTCTAATCTGTGCATTCATCTCAGAGTTGAACCTTTCTTCTGATTGAGCAGTTGTGAAACAGTCTTTTGTATAAACTGCAATGGACATTTCAATCACTTTGAGGTCTATCGTGGAAAAAGGAATATCTTCAAATAAAACTACACAGAAGTAATCTATGAATCTTCTTTATGAACTGTGCATTCATCTCAGAGAGTGGAACTTTCTTTTGATTGTGTAGCTTTGAAAAAGTCTTTTTGTAGAAACTGCAATTGGACGTTTCTAGAGCACCGAGGCCTAGGGTGAAAAAAGAAATATCTTCCCATTAAAGCTACACGGAAGCATTCTGTGAAACTTCTTCCTGATCTGTGCAGTCATCTTACAGTGTAGAACCTTTCTTTTGATTGAGCGGTTTTCAAACACCCTCTTTGTGGAGTCTGGAAGCAGACATTTGGAGATCGTTGAGGCCTATGGTGAAAAATGAAATATCTTCCCCTAAATACTACACAGAAGCATTCTGTGAAACTTCTTTCTATTCTGTTCATTCATCTCACCGTGTAGAACATTACTTTTGATTGAGCAGTTTTGAAACACTCTTTTTGTAGAACCTGCAAGTGGACGTTCGGAGATCTTTGGGGCCTATGGTGAAAAACAAAATATCTTCAAGTAAAAACTACACAGAAGCATTCTGTGAAACTTCTTTCTGATCTGTGCATTCATCTAATGGAGTAGAAGGTTTCTTTTGATAGAGCAGTTTTGAAACACTCTTTTTGTAGAATCTGCAAATGGACATTTGGAGATCTTTGAGGCCTATGGTTAAAAACGATATAACTTGAAGTAAAAATGACACAGAATACTTCTGTGAAAATTCTTTCTACTCTCTGCATTCATCTCGCAGTGTTGAACCTTTCTTTTGATTGAGGAGTTTTGAAACACTCTTTTTGTATAAACGGCAAGTGGATATTTTGAGCTCTTAGAGGTCTGTGGTAAAAAACAAAACATCTTCCCATAAAAACTACACAGAAGCATTCTGTGAAACTTCTTTCTATACTGTTCATTCATCTCACAGTGCAGAACCTTTCTTTTGATTCAGCAGTTTTGAAGCACTCTTTTTGTAGAATCTGTAAGTGGACCTTTGGAGCGCTTTGAGGCCTATCATGGGAAAAGTAATTTCTTCAAATAAAAACTACACAGAAGTATTCTGTGAAACTGCTTTCTGATCTGTGCATTCATTAAACAGAGCAGAACCTTTCTTTTGATTGAGCAGTTTGGAAACACTAGTTTTGTAGAATCTGCAAGTGGACATTTGGAGATCTTTGTGGCCTATGGTGAAAAATGAAATATCTTCAAGTAAAAACTACACAGAATTCTTCTGTGAAAATACTTTCTATTCTCTACATTTGTCTAACAGAGTTGAAACTTTCTTTTGATTGAGCAGTTTTGAAACACTGTTTTTGTAGAATCTGCAAGTGGACATTTGGGGATCTTTGAGGCCTATGGTGAAAAAAGGAATATCTTCAAGTATGAACTACACAGAACAATTCTGTGAAAATTCTTTCTAATCTCTGCATTCATCTCATGGAGTTGAACCTTTCTTTTGATTGAGCAATTTTGAAACAATCTTTTTGTATAAACTGCAATGGACATTTCAAGGGCTTTGAGGCCTATCGTGGAAATAGGAATATCTTCAAATAAAAACTACAGAGAAGTAATCTGTGCATCTTCTTTATAAACTGTGCATTCATCTCAGAGAGTGGAATTTTTCTTTTGATTGTGCAGCTTTGAAAAAGTCTTTTCATAGAAACTGCGATTGGATATTTCTAGAGCACTGAGGCCTAGGGTGAAAAAGTAAATATCTTCCCATAAAAACTACATGGAAGCATTCTGTGTAACTTATTTCTGATCTCTACATTCATCCAACAGAGTCAAAACTTACTTTTTTTGAGCAGTTTTGAAACCCTCCTTTTGTAGAATCTGCAAGTGGACATTTGTAGAACATTGAGGCCTACGGTGAAAAACAAAACATCTTCCCCCAAAAACTACACAGAAGCAGTCTGTGAAAATTCTTTCTATTCTGTTCATTCATCTCACAGTGTAGAACCTTTCTTTTGATTGAGCAGTTCTGAAACTCTCTTTTTGGAGAATCTGCAAGTGGACATTTGAGCGCTTTTATGCCTACCACAGAAAAGGAAATATCTTGAAATAAAAACTAAACAGAAGCATTCTGTGAAACTTCTTTCTGATCTGTGCATTAATCTAACAGAGTAGAACCTTTCTTTTGATTGAGCAGTTATGAAACACTCTTTTTCTAGAATCTGCAAGTAGACATTGGGAGATCTTTGTGGCCTACGGTGAAAAACGAAATATCTTCAAGTAAACACTACACAGAATTCTTATGTGAAAATTCTTTCTTTTCTCTGCATTCGTCTAACAGAGTTGAAACTTTCTTTTGATTGAGAAGTTTTGAAACACTGTTTTTGTAGAATCTGCAAGTGGACATTTGGGGATCTTTGAGGCCTATGGTGAAAAAGGAAATATCTTCAAGTATAAACTACACAGAACAATTCTGTGAAAATTCTTTCTATTCTCTGCATTCATCTCATGGAGTTGGAGCTTTCTTTTGACTGAGCAGCTTTGAAACACTCTTTTTGTATCAACTGCAATGGACACTTGGATCGCTTATAGGCCTATCATGGAGAAAGGAATATCTTCAAATAAAAACTACACAGAAGTAATCTGTGAAACTTCTTTATGAACTGTGATTTCTTTTCAGAGAGTGGAACCTTTCTTTTGATTGTGCAGCCTTGAAACAGGATTTTTGTTTAATCGGTGATTGGACATTTCTAGAGCATTGAGGCCTACGGTGAAAAAAGAAATATCTTCCCATAAATACTACACAGAAGCTAGCTGTGAAACATCATTCTAATCTGTGCATTCATCTATCAGAGTTGAAACTTACTTTTGATTGAGCAGTTTTGAAATGCTCTTTTTGTAGAATCTGCAAGTGGACATTTGGAGAACATTGAGACCTACAGTGAAAAACAAAATATCTTCCATAAAAACTACACAGAATTCTTATGTGAAAATTCTTTCTTTCTGTGCTTTCATCTTACAGAGTGGAAACTTTATTTTGATTGATCTGTTTTGAAACACACCTTTTGTAGAATCTGCGAGTGGACATTTGGAGATCGTTGAGGCCTATGGTGAAAAAGGAAATATCTTCAAGTAAAAACTACAAAGAATACTCTTGTGAAAATTCTTTCTATTCTCTGCATTCACTACCAAGAGTTGAACCTTTCTTTTGATTAAGCAGTTTTGAACACTCTTTTTCCCGAAGCTCCATTTGGCCATTTGGAGTGCTTTGAAGCCTATCGTGGTAAAAGGAAAATCTTCAAATAAAAACTACACAGAAGTAATCTGTGAAACTTCATTTGCAACTGTGAATTCATATCATAGAGTGGAACATTTCTTTTGATTTTGCTGCTTTGAAACAGGCTTTTCGTAGAATCTGCAACTGGACATTTCTAGAGCATTGAGGCCTACGGTGAAAAAAGAAATATCTTACTATAAAAACTACACGGAAACATTCTTTGCAACTTCTTTCTGATCTGTGCAGTCATCTAACAGATTTGAAGCTTACTTTTGATTGAGCTGTTTTGAAACACTCTTTTTGTAGAATCTGCAAGTGGACATGTTGAGAACATTGAGGCCTAAGGTGAAAAACAAAATATCTTCCCATTAAAAATACACAGAAGCATTCTGTGAAACTACTTTCTATTCTGTGCATTCATCTCACAGAATAGAACCTTTCTTCTGATTGAGCAGTTTTGAAACACTCTTTTTGTAGAATCTGCAAGTGGACATTTGGAGCGCTTTCAGGCCTATCGTGGAAAAAGAATATTTTCAAACAAAAACTACACAGAAGCATTCTGTGAAACTTCTTTCTGATCTGTGTATTCATATAACTGATTTCAACCTTTCTTTTGATGGAGCTGTTTTGAAACACTCGTTTTGTAGAATCAGCAAGTGGATATTTGGAGAATATTGAGGCCTATGGTGAAAAGCAAAATTTCTTCCCATTAAAACTACACGGAAGCATTCTGTGAAACTTCTTCCTTAACTCTGCATTCATCTAACAGAGTAGAACCTTTATTTTGATTGAGCATTCTTGGAAAACTCTTTTTTTAGAATCTGCAAGTCGACAATTGGAGATCTTTGAGGCCTATGGTGAAAAACGAAATATCTTCCAGTAAAAACTACACAGAATACTTCTGTGAAAATTCTTTCTATTCTCTGCATTCATCTCACAGAGTTGAACCTTTGTTTTGATTCAGCAGTTTTGAAACACTCTTTTTGTATGAAGTGCAAGTGGACATTTGGGGCGCTTTGAATCCTATCGTGGAAAAATGAACATCTTTAAATAAAAACCACACTGAAGTAATCTGTGAAACTTCTTCATGAACTGTGCATTCATCTCAGAGAGTGGAACATTTCTTCTGATTATGCAGCTTTGAAACAGGCTTTTCGTAGAATCTGCATTGGACACTTCTGGAGCATTGAGGCCTCTGGTAAAAAATGAAATATCTTCCCATAAACACTACATGGAAGCATTCTGTGAAACTTCTTTCTGGCCTGTGCATTCATCTAACTCAGTTGAACCTTTCTTTTGATTGAACTGTTTGGAAACACTCTTTTTGTAGAATCTGCAAGTGGATATTTGGAGAACATTGAGGCCTATGGTGAAAAACGAAATATCTTCCCATTTAAACTACACAGAAGCATTCTGTGTAACTTCTTTCTGATCTGTGCATTCATTTAACAGAGTAGCACCTTTCTTTTGATTGAGCAGTTTTGAAACACTCTTTTTGTAGGATCTGCACGTGGACAGTTGAACAACTTTGAGGCCTATGTTGAAAAACGAAATATTTTCAATTAAAAACTACACAGAATAGTTCTGTGAAAATTCTTTCTGTTCTCTGCATTTATCTCACAGAGTTGAAACTTTCCTTTGATTGAGTGGCTTTGAAATGCTCTTTTTGTATACACTGCAAGTGGATATTTGGAGCGCTTTGAGTCCTATCGTGGAAAAAGGAATATCTTCAAATAAAAACTACACAGATATAATCCGTGAAACTTCTTTATGAACTGTGCATTCATCTCAGAGAGTGCAACCTTTCTTTTGATTGTGCAGCTTTGAAACAGACTTTTTGTAGAATCTGCAATTGGACATTTCCAGAGCATTGAGGCCTATGGTGAAAAAAGAAATATCTTCCATAAAAACTACACGGAAGCATTCTGTGAAACTTCTTTCAGATCTGTGCATTTTTCTAACAGAGTTGAACCTGACTGTTGATTGAGCAGTTTTGAAACACTCTTTTTGTAGAATCTGCAAGTGGATATTTGGAGAACATTGAGGCCAACACTGAAAAATGGAATATCTTCCCATAAAAACTAGACAGAAACATTCTATGAAACTTCTTTCTATTATGTTCATTCATCGCCCAGAGTAGAACCTTTGTTTTGATTGAGGAGTTTTGAAACACTCTTTTTGTAGAATCTGCAAGTGGATATTTGGAGAACATTGAGGCCTATGGTGAAAAACAAAATATCTTCCCATTAAAACTACACAGAAGCATTCTGTGAAACTTCATTCTGATCTGTGCATTCTTCTAACAGAGTAGAATATTTCTTTTAATTGAGCAGTTTTTAAACACTCTTTTTGTAGGATCTGCAAGTGGACATTTGCAGATCTTTGAGGCCTATGGTGAAAAACGAAATATCTTCAAGTAAAAACTACACAGAATACTTCTGTGAAAAATCTTTCTATTCTCTGCATTCATCTAACAGAGTTGAACCTTTACTTTCTTGTTTTTTTTTAAAAAAAAAAGAAAACTTTTTAACAAGACCTCATTTGAAACTGAAAAAAGAAAAAAAAAGAGATTAAAAAGAAAACCTCCTTTATCCAAATTTTGCTCCACAGCCTTTATTAGATGCCTAACAGGTCAAATATGCTTTAGCCATGTAAACAGGTCCCATTTTGTCAGAAATGTCATGTGGTTCTGATTGTCTTTTTTTAAAGTGTTGAGTTTGTATTATTATGTCATGACTGAAATTTTATATTTAATGCATAAAATCTTTACTTGTGTACATGTAGAAGCATATAGGTGTGTTAATGCATATATACTTGTACTTTCATATGTTGTATCTACAAAATAAATTATGGTGTCACTGGAGAGAAATCTCTGAAAAAATTATATTCAGATCTGCTTAACTAAATCAACACATATAAGAGATGTATTAAGACAAATGTACTGTTGTTTTTGTGACTTAAGTAAATTTTTAACAAATAAGCTGTTTTTAAAATTATTTGTAAAATAAAAATACATTTAAAATTATCAGCATACATTTTTACCTAGATTGACTGATCAGACAGTTTTATCTTTTTCTTTGTCTCTACTAGATGTTTTAAAATCATAAAACTATACACTAAGCCTAAAAACAGAATGACCTTTGTTTTTGTAACTCTTTGATAAACATGGCTAATTTAATGTCATTGGTTTAATAAAAACAGCTGTATCTTCTTTTTTTTTTTTTTTGTGAGATGGAGTCTTGCTCTGTCCCCCAGGCTGGAGTGCAGTGGCGCGATCTCAGCCCACTGCAAGCTCCGCCTCCCGGGTTCATGCCATTCTCCTGCCTCAGCCTCCCGAGTAGCTGGGACTACAGGCGCCCGCCAACACGTCCAGCTAATTTTTTTGTATTTTTAGTAGAGATGGGGTTTCACCGTGTTAGCCAGGATGGTCTCGATCTCCTGACCTTGTGATCCGCCCACCTCGGCCTCCCAAACTGCTGGGATTACAGGCTTGACCCACCGCACCCGGCCTCTTCTTAAAAAAAAAAAGAACCTTTCGTTTGATTGAGAAATATTTCAATTGTGAAACACTTCTCTGTTCTGCGCATTCATCTCACACAGATGAACCTGTCTTTTGATGGAGCACTTTTGAAACACTCTTTTTGTAGAATTTGCAAGTGGACATTTTAGTGCTTTGAGGCCTATCATGGAAAAACAAATATCTTCAGTTAAAAACTACATAGAAGCATTCTGTGAATCTCCTTTCTGATCTGTGCATTCATCTAACAGAGCTGAACCTTTCTCTTGATTGAGCAGTTTTGAAACACTGTTTTTGTAGAACCTACAAGTGGACATTTGGAGAATATTGAGACCTATGGTGAAAAATGAAATATCTTCCATTAAAAACTACACAGAAGCATTCTGTGAAACTTCTTTGTATTCTGTTGATTCATCTCACAGAGTAGAATCTTTCTTTTGATTGAGCAGTTTTGATACACTCTTTTGTAGAATCTGCAAGTGTACATTTTGAGCACTTTGAGGCCTACCGTGGAAAAAAGAATATCTTCAAATAAAAATTACACGGAAGCATTCTGTGAAACTTCTTTCTGATCTGTGCACTCATCTAATAGAGTTGAAACTTACATTTCATTGAGCAGTTTTGAAATACTCTTTTTGTAGAATCTGCAAGTGGACATTTTGAGAACATTGAGGCCTACAGTTAAAAATGAAATATCAAGGCAGAGTTAATCAAGATGGCCGAATAGGAACAGCTGCAGTCTCCAGCTCCCAGCCCCAGCGACACAGAAGACGGGTGATTTCTGCATTTCTGCTTGAGGTACTGGTTTCATCTCACTAGGGAGTGCCTAACAGTGGGTGCGGGACAGACCGTGAAGCGCACTGTGCACGAGCCGAAGCAGGGCGAGGCATTGCCTCACTCGGGAAGCGCAAGGGGTCAGGGAGTTCCCTTTCCTAGTCAAAGAAAGGGGAAACAGACGGCACCTGGAATATCGGGTCAGTCTCATCCTAATACTGCGCTTTTCCAACGGGCCTGAAAAACGGCACACTAGGAGATTGTGTCCCGCACCTGGCTCGGAGGGTCCTATGCCCACGGAGTCTCGCTGATTGCTAGCACAGCAGTCTGAGATCAAGCTGCAAGGCGGCAGCGAGGCTGGGGGAGGGGTGCCCGCCATTGCCCAGGCTTGCTTAGGTAAACAAAGCAGCCAGGAAGCTCGAACTGGGTGGAGCCCACCACAGCTCAAGGAGGCCTGCCTGCCTCTGTAGGCTCCACCTCTGGGGGCAGGGCACAGACAAACAAAAACTCAGCAAGAACCTCCACAGACTTAAATGTCCCTGTCTGACTGACAGCTTTGAAGAGAGTAGTGGTTCTCCCAGCACGCAGCTGGAGATCTGAAAACCGACAGACTGCCTCCTAAAGTGGGTCCCTCAACCCTGAGCAGCCTAACTGGGAGGCACCCCCCCAGTAGGGACAAACTGACACCTCATTCAACCGGGTACTCCTCTGAGACAAAACTTTCAGAGGAACTATCAGACAGCTGAATTTGTGGTCTCATGAAAATCCGCTGTTCTGCAGCCACCACTGCTGACACCCAGCCAAACAGGGTCTGGAGTGGACCTCTAGTAAACTCCAACAGACCTGCAGCTGAGGGTCCTGTCTGGTAGAAGGAAAACTAACAAACAGAAAGGACATCCACACCAAAAACCCATCTGTACAACACCATCATCAAAGACAAAAAGTAGATAAAACCACAAAGATGGGGAAAAAACAGAGCAGAAAAACTGGAAACTCTAAAAAACAGAGCACCTCTCCTCCTCCAAAGGAACGCAGTTCCTCACCAGCAACGGAACAAAGCTGGATGGAGGATGACTTTGATGAGTTGAGAGAAGAAGGCTTCAGACGATCAAACTACTCTGAGCTACGAGAGGAAATTCAAAACAATAGCAAAGAAGTTAAAAACTTTGAAAAAATATTAGAAGAATGGATAACTAGAATAACCAATGGAGAGAAGGGCTTAAAGGAGCTGATGGAGCTGAAAGCCAAGTTTCGAGAACTACGCGAAGATTGCAGAAGCCTCAGTAGCAGATGCGACCAACTGGAAGAAAGGGTATCGCTGATGGAAGATGAAATGAATGAAATGAAGAGAGAAGGGAAGTTTAGAGAAAAAAGAATAAAAAGAAATGAACAAAGCCTCCAAGAAATTTGGGACTATGTGAAAAGACCAAACCTACGTCTGATTGGTGTACCTGAAAATGATGGGGAGAATGGAACCAAGTTGGAAAACACTCTGCAAGATATTATCCAGGAGAACTTCCCCAATCTAGCAAGGCAGGCCAGCATTCAGATTCAGGAAATACAGAGAACGCCACAAAGATACTCCTCGAGAAGGGCAACTCCAAGACACATAATTGTCAGATTCACCAAAGTTGAAATGAAGGAAAAAATGTTAAGGGCAGCCAGAGAGAAAGGTCGGGTTACCCACAAAGGGAAGCCCATCAGACCTGCAGCTGAGGGTCCTGTCTGGTAGAAGGAAAACTAACAAACAGAAAGGACATCCACACCAAAAACCCATCTGTACAACACCATCATCAAAGACAAAAAGTAGATAAAATCACAAAGATGGGGAAAAAACAGAGCAGAAAAACTGGAAACTCTAAAAAACAGAGCACCTCTCCTCCTCCAAAGGAACGCAGTTCCTCACCAGCAACGGAACAAAGCTGGATGGAGGATGACTTTGATGAGTTGAGAGAAGAAGGCTTCAGACGATCAAACTACTCTGAGCTACGAGAGGAAATTCAAAACAATAGCAAAGAAGTTAAAAACTTTGAAAAAATATTAGAAGAATGGATAACTAGAATAACCAATGGAGAGAAGGGCTTAAAGGAGCTGATGGAGCTGAAAGCCAAGTTTCGAGAACTACGCGAAGATTGCAGAAGCCTCAGTAGCAGATGCGATCAACTGGAAGAAAGGGTATCGCTGATGGAAGATGAAATGAATGAAATGAAGAGAGAAGGGAAGTTTAGAGAAAAAAGAATAAAAAGAAATGAACAAAGCCTCCAAGAAATTTGGGACTATGTGAAAAGACCAAACCTACGTCTGATTGGTGTACCTGAAAATGATGGGGAGAATGGAACCAAGTTGGAAAACACTCTGCAAGATATTATCCAGGAGAACTTCCCCAATCTAGCAAGGCAGGCCAGCATTCAGATTCAGGAAATACAGAGAAATACTCCTCGAGAAGGCAACTCCAAGACACATAATTGTCAGATTCACCAAAGTTGAAATGAAGGAAAAAATGTTAAGGGCAGCCAGAGAGAAAGGTCGGGTTACCCACAAAGGGAAGCCCATCAGACTAACAGCTGATCTCTCAGCAGAAACTCTACAAGCCAGAAGAGAGTGGGGGCCGATATTCAACATTCTTAAAGAAAAGAATTTTCAACCCAGAATTTCCTATCCCGCCAAACTAAGCTTCATAAGTGAAGGAGAAATAAAATACTTTACAGACAAGCAAACGCTGAGTGATTTTGTCACCACCAGGCCTGCCCTAAAAGAGCTCCTGAAGGAAGCACTAAACATGGAAAGGAACAACCGGTACCAGCCACTGCAAAAACATGCCAAATTGTAAAGACCATCGAGGCTAGGAAGAAACTATAGCAACTAACGAGCAAAATAACCAACTAACATCATAATGACAGGATCAGATCCACACATAACAATATTAACGTTAAATGTAAATGGGCTAAATGCTCCAATCAAAAGACACAGACTGGCAAACTGGATAAGGAGTCAGGACCCATCAGTGTGCTGTATTCAGGAAACCCATCTCACGTGCAGAGACACACATAGACTCAAAATAAAGGGATGGAGGAAGATCTATCAAGCAAATGGAAAACAAAAAAAGGCAGGGGTTGCAATCCTAGTCTCTGATAAAATAGACTTTAAACCAACAAAGATCAAAAGAGACAAAGAAGGCCATTACATAATGGTAAAGGGATCAATTCAACAAGAAGAGCTAACTATCCTAAATATATATGCACCCAACACAGGAGCACCCAGATTCATAAAGCAAGTCCTGAGTGACCTACAAAGGGACTTAAACTCCCACACAATAATAATGGGAGATTTTAACACCCCACTGTCAGCATTAGACAGATCAACGAGACAGAAAGTTAACAAGGATATCCAGGAATTGAACTCAGCTCTACATAAAGTGGACCTAATAGACATCTACAGAACTCTCCACCCCAAGTCAACAGAATATACATTTTTTTCAGCACCACACCACACCTATTCCAAAATTGACCACATAGTTGGAAGTAAAGCTCTCCTCAGCAAATGTAAAAGAACAGAAATTATAACAAACTGTCTCTCAGACCACAGTGCAATCAAACTAGAACTCAGGATTAAGAAACTCACTCAAAACCGCTCAACTACATGGAAACTGAACAACCTGCTCCTGAATGACTATTGGGTACATAATGAAATGAAGGCAGAAATAAAGATGTTCTTTGAAACCAACGAGAACAAAGACACAACATACCAGAATCTCTGGGACACATTCAAAGCAGTGTGTAGAGGGAAATTTATAGCACTAAATGCCAACAAGAGAAAGCAGGAAAGATCCAAAATTGACACCCTAACATCACAATTAAAAGAACTAGAAAAGCAAGAGCAAACACATTCAAAAGCTAGCAGAAGGCTAGAAATAACTAAAATCAGAGCAGAACTGAAGGAAATAGACACACAAAAAACCCTTCAAAAAATTAATGAATCCAGGAGCTGGTTTTTTGAAAAGATCAACAAAATTGATGGACTGCTAGCAAGACTAATAAAGAAGAAAAGAGAGAAGAATCAAATAGATGCAATAAAAAATGAAAAAGGGGATATCACCACCGATCCCACAGAAATACAATCTACCATCAGAGAATACTACAAACACCTCTATGCAAATAAACTAGAAAATCTAGAAGAAACGGATAAATTCCTCGACAAATACACCCTCCCAAGACTAAACCAGGAAGAAGTTGAATCTCTGAATAGACCAATAACAGGTTCTGAAATTGTGGCAATAATCAATAGCTTACCAACCAAAAAGAGTCCAGGACCTGATGGATTCACAGCTGAATTCTACCAGAGGTACAAGGAGGAACTGGTACCATTCCTTCTGAAACTATTCCAATCGATAGAAAAAGAGGGAATCCTCCCTAACACATTTTATGAAGCCAGCATCATCCTGATACCAAAACCTGGCAGAGACATAACCAAAAAAGAGAATTTCAGACCAATATCCTTGATGAACATTGATGCAAAAATCCTCAATAAAATACTGGCAAACCGAATCCAGCAGCACATCAAAAAGCTTATCCACCATGATCAAGTGGGCTTCATCCCTGGGATGCAAGGCTGGTTCAACATACACAAATCAATAAATGTAATCCAGCATATAAACAGAACCAAAGACAAAAACCACATGATTATCTCAATAGATGCAGAAAAGGCCTTTGACAAAATTCAACAACCCTTCATGCTAAAAACTCTCAATAAATTAGGTATTGATGGGACGTATCTCAAAATAATAAGAGCTATCTATGACAAACCCACAGCCAATATCATACTGAATGGGCAAAAACTGGAAGCATTCCCTCTGAAAACTGGCACAAGACAGGGATGCCCTCTCTCACTGCTGCTATTCAACATAGTGCTGGAAGTTCTGGCCAGAGCAATCAGGCAGGAGAAGGAAATAAAGGGTATTCAATTAGGAAAAGAGGAATTAAAATTGTCCCTGTTTGCAGATGACATGATTGTATATCTAGAAAACCCCATTGTCTCAGCCCAAAATCTCCTTAAGCTGATTAGCAACTTCAGCAAAGTCTCAGGATACAAAATTAATGTACAAAAATCACAAGCATTCTTGTACACCAATAACAGACAAACAGAGAGCCAAATCATGAGTGAACTCCCATTCACAATTGCTTCAAAGAGAATAAAATACCTAGGAATCCAACTTACAAGGGATGTGAAGGACCTCTTCAAGGAGAACTACAAACCACTGCTCAATGAAATAAAGAGGATACAAACAAATGGAAGAACATTCCATGCTCATGGGTTGGAAGAATCAATATCGTGAAAATGGCCATACTGCCCAAGGTAATTTATAGATTCAATGCCATCCCCATCAAGCTACCAATGACTTTCTTCACCGAATTGGAAAAAACTACTTTAAAGTTCATATGGAACCAAAAAAGAGCCCGCATCGCCAAGTCAATCCTAAGCCAAAAGAACAAAGCTGGAGGCATCACGCTACCTGACTTTATACTACAAGGCTACAGTAACCAAAACAGCATGGTACTGGTACCACAACAGAGACATAGATCAATGGAACAGAACAGAGCCCTCAGAAATGATGCCACATAGCTACAACTATCTGATCTTTGACAAACCTGACAAAAACAAGAAATGGGGAAAGGATTCCCTATTTAATAAATGGTGCTGGGAAAACTGGCTAGCCATATGTAGAAAGCTGCAACTGGATCCCTTCCTTACACCTTATACAAAAATTAATTCAAGATGGATTAAAGACTTAAATGTTAGACCTAAAACCATTAAAATCCTACAAGAAAACCTAGGCAATACCATTCAGGACATAGGCGTGGGCAAGGACTTCATGTCTAAAACACCAAAAGCAATGGCAACAAAAGCCAAAATTGACAAATGGGATCTCATTAAACTAAAAGCTTCTGCACAGCAAAAGAAACTATCATCAGAGTGAACAGGCAACCTACAGAATGGGAGAAAATTTTTGCAACCTACTCATCTGACAAAGGGCTAATATCCAGAATCTACAATGAACTCAAACAAATTTACAAGAAAAAACAAACAACCCCATCAAAAAGTGGGCAGAGGACATGATTGTATATCTAGAAAACCCCATTGTCTCAGCCCAAAATCTCCTTAAGCTGATTAGCAACTTCAGCAAAGTCTCAGGATACAAAAATTAATGTACAAAAATCACAAGCATTCTTGTACACCAATAACAGACAAACAGAGAGCCAAATCATGAGTGAACTCCCATTCACAATTGCTTCAAAGAGAATAAAATACCTAGGAATCCAACTTACAAGGGATGTGAAGGACCTCTTCAAGGAGAACTACAAACCACTGCTCAATGAAATAAAGAGGATACAAACAAATGGAAGAACATTCCATGCTCATGGGTTGGAAGAATCAATATCGTGAAAATGGCCATACTGCCCAAGGTAATTTATAGATTCAATGCCATCCCCATCAAGCTACCAATGACTTTCTTCACAGAATTGGAAAAAACTACTTTAAAGTTCATATGGAACCAAAGAAGAGCCCGCATCGCCAAGTCAATCCTAAGCCAAAAGAACAAAGCTGGAGGCATCACGCTACCTGACTTTATACT
Source organism: Hylobates pileatus (assembly GCA_021498465.1). Taxonomy (NCBI): domain Eukaryota; kingdom Metazoa; phylum Chordata; class Mammalia; order Primates; family Hylobatidae; genus Hylobates; species Hylobates pileatus. Next base: position 56,130 of record JAKFGR010000040.1, read on the forward strand.
ACAAGGCTACAGTAACCAAAACAGCATGGTACTGGTACCACAACAGAGACATAGATCAATGGAACAGAACAGAGCCCTCAGAAATGATGCCACATAGCTACAACTATCTGATCTTTGACAAACCTGACAAAAACAAGAAATGGGGAAAGGATTCCCTATTTAATAAATGGTGCTGGGAAAACTGGCTAGCCATATGTAGAAAGCTGAAACTGGATCCCTTCCTTACACCTTATACAAAAATTAATTCAAGATGGATTAAAGACTTAAATGTTAGACCTAAAACCATTAAAATCCTACAAGAAAACCTAGGCAATACCATTCAGGACATAGGCGTGGGCAAGGACTTCATGTCTAAAACACCAAAAGCAATGGCAACAAAAGCCAAAATTGACAAATGGGATCTCATTAAACTAAAGAGCTTCTGCACAGCAAAAGAAACTATCATCAGAGTAAACAGGCAACCTACAGAATGGGAGAAAATTTTTGCAACCTACTCATCTGACAAAGGGCTAATATCCAGAATCTACAATGAACTCAAACAAATTTACAAGAAAAAAACAAACAACCCCATCAAAAAGTGGGCAAAGGACATGAACAGACACTTCTCAAAAGAAGACATTTATGCAGCCAAAAACACATGAAGAAATGCTCATCATCACTGGCCATCAGAGAAATGCAAATCAAAACCACAGTGAGATACCATCTCACACCAGTTAGAATGGCCATCATTAAAAATCAGGAAACAACAGGTGCTGGAGAGGATGTGGAGAAATAGGAACACTTTTACACTGTTGGTGGGACTGTAAACTAGTTCAACCATTGTGGAAGTCAGTGTGGCGATTCCTCAGGGATCTAGAACTAGAAATACCATTCGACCCAGCCATCCCATTACTGGGTATATACCCAAAGGACTATAAATCATGCTGCTATAAAGACACATGCACACGTATGTTTATTGCGGCACTATTCACAATAGCAAAGATTTGGAACCAACCCAAATGTCCAACAACAATAGACTGGATTAAGAAAATGTGGCACATATACACCATGGAATACTATGCAGCCATAAAAAATGATGAGTTCGTGTCCTTTGTAGGGACATGGATGAAACTGGAAAACATCATTCTCAGTAAACTATCGCAAGGACAAAAACCAAACACCGCATGTTCTCACTCATAGGTGGGAATTGAACAATGAGAACTCATGGACACAGGAAGGGGAACATCACACTCCGGGGACTGTTGTGGGGTGGGGGGAGGGGGGAGGGACAGCATTAGGAGATACATCTAATGCTAAATGACGAGTTAATGGGTGCAGGAAATCAACATGGCACATGGATACATATGTAACAAACCTGCACATTGTGCACATGTACCCTAAAACCTAAAGTATAATAAAAAAATAAATAAATAAATAAATAAATAAATAAATAAAGATTCTGTCTCCAAAAAAAAAAAAAAAAAAAAACACAAAAGCTAGCAGAAGGCTAGAAATAACTAAAATCAGAGCAGAACTGAAGGAAATAGAGACACAAAAAAAACTTCAAAAAATTAATGAATCAGTTGAGCCAAGATGGCCGAATACGAACAGCTCCAGTCTCCAGCTCCCAGCCCCAGTGACACAGAAGACGGGTGATTTCTGCATTTCTGCTTGAGGTACCGGTTTCATCTCACTAGGGAGTGCCTAACAGTCGGTGCGGGACAGTCGGTGAAGCACACTGTGAAGCAGGGGGAGGCATTGCCTCACTCGGGAAGCACACGGGGTCAGGGAGTTCCCTTTCCTAGTCAAAGAAAGGGGAAACAGACGGCACGTGGAATATCAGGTCAGTCCCATCCTAATACTGCACTTTTCCAAAGGGCCTGGAAAACGGCACACTAGGAGATTGTGTCCCGCACCTGGCTCGGAGGGTCCTATGCCCACGGAGTCTCACTGATTGCTAGCACAGCAGTCTGAGATCAAGCTGCAAGGCAGCAGCGAGGCTTGGGGAAGGGCGCCCGCCATTGCCCAGGCTTGCTTAGGTAAACAAAGCAGCCAGGAAGCTCGAACTGGGTGGAGCCCACCACAGCTCAAGGAGGCCTCCCTGCCTCTGTAGGATCCACCTCTGGGGGCATGGCACAGAAAAACAAAAACTCAGCAGGAACCTCCACAGACTTAAATGTCCCTGTCTGACTGACAGCTTTGAAGAGAGTAGTGGTTCTCCCAGCATGCAGCTGGAGATCTGAGAACAGACAGACTGCCTCCTAAAGTGGGTCCCTCACCCCTGAGCAGCCTAACTGGGAGGCACCCCCCCAGTAGGGACAGACTGACACCTCATTCAGCCAGGTACTCCTCTGAGACAAAACTTTCAGAGGAACTATCAGACAGCTGAATTTGTGGTCTCACGAAAATCCGCTGTTCTGCAGCCACCGCTGCTGACACCCAGCCAAACAGGGTCTGGAGTGGACCTCTAGTAAACTCCAACAGACCTGCAGCTGAGGGTCCTGTCTGGTGGAAGGAAAACTAACAAACAGAAAGGACATCCACATCAAAAACCCATCTGTACATCACCATCATCGAAGACAAAAAGTAGATAAAACCACAAAGATGGGGACAAAACAGAGCAGAAAAACTGGAAACTCCAAAAAGCAGAGCACCTCTCCTCCTCCAAAGGAACACAGTTCCTCACCAGCAATGGAACAAAGCTGGATAGAGGATGACTTTGATGAGTTGAGAGAAGAAGTCTTCAGACGATCAAACTACTCTGAGCTACGAGAGGAAATTCAAAACAATAGCAAAGAAGTTAAAAACTTGGAAAAAAATTAGAACAATGGATAACTACAATAACCAATGGAGAAAAGGGCTTAAAGGAGCTGATGGAGCTGAAAGCCAAGTTTCGAGAAGTACGCAAAGATTGCAGAAGCCTCAGTAGCAGACGCGATCAACTGGAAGAAAGGGTATCGCAGATGGAAGATGAAATGAAGAGAGAAGGGAACTCTAGAGAAAAAAGAATAAAAAGAAATAAACAAAGCCTCCAAGAAATTTGTGACTATGTGAAAAGACCAAACTTACGTCTGATTGGTGTATCTGAAAATGATGCAGAGAATGGAACCCAGTGGAAAACACTCTGCAAGATATTATCCAGGAGAACTTCCCCAATCTAGCAAGGCAGGCCAACATTCAGATTCAGGAAATACAGAGAACGCCACAAAGGTACTCCTCGAGAAGAGCAACTCCAAGACACATAATTGTCAGATTCACCAAAGTCGAAATGAAGCAAAAAAGGTTAAGGGCAGCCAGAGAGAGAGAGGTTGGGTTACCCACAAAGGGAAGTCCATCAGACTAACAGCTGATCTCTCAGCAGAAACTCTACAAGCCAGAAGAGAGTGGGGGCCGATATTCAACATTCTTAAAGAAAAGAATTTTCAACCCAGAATTTCCTATCCTGCCAAACTAAGCTTCATAAGTGAAGGAGAAATAAAATACTTTACAGACAAGCAAACGCTGAGTGATTTTGTCACCACCAGGCCTGCCCTAAAAGAGCTCCTGAAGGAAGCACTAAACATGGAAAGGAACAACCGGTACCAGCCACTGCAAAAACATGCCAAATTGTAAAGACCATCGAGGCTAGGAAGAAACTGCAGCAACTAACGAGCAAAATAACCAACTAACATCATAATGACAGGATCAGATTCACACATAACAATATTAATGTTAAATGTAAATGGGCTAAATGCTCCAATTAAAAGACACAGACTGGCAAACTGGATAAGGAGTCAGGACCCATCAGTGTGCTGTATTCAGGAAACCCATCTCACCTGCAGAGACACACATAGACTCAAAATAAAGGGATGGAGGAAGATCTATCAAGCAAATGGAAAACAAAAAAAGGCAGGGGTTGCAATCCTAGTCTCTGATAAAATAGACTTTAAACCAACAAAGATGAAAAGAGACAAAGAAGGCCATTACATAATGGTAAAGGGATCAATTCAACAAGAAGAGCTAACTATCCTAAATATATATGCACCCAACACAGGAGCACCCAGATTCATAAAGCAAGTCCTGAGTGACCTACAAAGGGACTTAAACTCCCACACAATAATAATGGGAGATTTTAACACCCCACTGTCAACATTAGACAGATCAATGAGACAGAAAGTTAACAAGGATATCCAGGAATTGAACTCAGCTCTACATAAAGTGGACCTAATAGACATCTACAGAACTCTCCACCCCAAGTCAACAGAATATACATTTTTTTCAGCACCACACCACACCTATTCCAAAATTGACCACATAGTTGGAAGTAAAGCTCTCCTCAGCAAATGTAAAAGAACAGAAATTATAACAAACTGTCTCTCAGACCACAGTGCAATCAAACTAGAACTCAGGATTAAGAAACTCACTCAAAACCGCTCAACTCCATGGAAACTGAACAACCTGCTCCTGAATGACTATTGGGTACATAATGAAATGAAGGCAGAAATAAAGATGTTCTTTGAAACCAACGAGAACAAAGACACAACATACCAGAATCTCTGGGACACATTCAAAGCAGTGTGTAGAGGGAAATTTATAGCACTAAATGCCACAAGAGAAAGCAGGAAAGATCCAAAATTGACACCCTAACATCACAATTAAAAGAACTAGAAAAGCAAGAGCAAACACATTCAAAAGCTAGCAGAAGGCTAGAAATAACTAAAATCAGAGCAGAACTGAAGGAAATAGAGACACAAAAAACCCTTCAAAAAATTAATGAATCCAGGAGCTGGTTTTTTGAAAAGATCAACAAAATTGATGGACCGCTAGCAAGACTAATAAAGAAGAAAAGAGAGAAGAATCAAATAGATGCAATAAAAAACGAAAAAGGGGATATCACCACCGATCCCACAGAAATACAATCTACCATCAGAGAATACTACAAACACCTCTATGCAAATAAACTAGAAAATCTAGAAGAAATGGATAAATTCCTCAACAAATACACCCTCCCAAGACTAAACCAGGAAGAAGTTGAATCTCTGAATAGACCAATAACAGGTTCTGAAATTGTGGCAATAATCAATAGCTTACCAACCAAAAAGAGTCCAGGACCTGATGGATTCACAGCTGAATTCTACCAGAGGTACAAGGAGGAACTGGTACCATTCCTTCTGAAACTATTCCAATCGATAGAAAAAGAGGGAATCCTCCCTAACACATTTTATGAAGCCAGCATCGTCCTGATACCAAAGCCTGGCAGAGACATAACCAAAAAAGAGAATTTCAGATCAATATCCTTGATGAACATTGATGCAAAAATCCTCAATAAAATACTGGCAAACCGAATCCAGCAGCACATCAAAAAGCTTATCCACCATGATCAAGTGGGCTTCATCCCTGGGATGCAAGGCTGGTTCAACCTACGCAAATCAATAAATGTAATCCAGCATATAAACAGAACCAAAGACAAAAACCACATGATTATCTCAATAGATGCAGAAAAGGCCTTTGACAAAATTCAACAACCCTTCATGCTAAAAACTCTCAATAAATTAGGTATTGATGGGACGTATCTCAAAATAATAAGAGCTATCTACGACAAACCCACAGCCAATATCATACTGAATGGGCAAAAACTGGAAGCATTCCCTCTGAAAACTGGCACAAGACAGGGATGCCCTCTCTCACCGCTCCTATTCAACATAGTGCTGGAAGTTCTGGCCAGAGCAATCAGGCAGGAGAAGGAAATAAAGGGTATTCAATTAGGAAAAGAGGAAGTCAAATTGTCCCTGTTTGCAGATGACATGATTGTATATCTAGAAAACCCCATTGTCTCAGCCCAAAATCTCCTTAAGCTGATTAGCAACTTCAGCAAAGTCTCAGGATACAAAATCAATGTACAAAAATCACAAGCATTCTTGTACACCAATAACAGACAAACAGAGAGCCAAATCATGAGTGAACTCCCATTCACAATTGCTTCAGAGAGAATAAAATACCTAGGAATCCAACTTACAAGGGATGTGAAGGACCTCTTCAAGGAGAACTACAAACCACTGCTCAATGAAATCAAAGAGGATACAAACAAATGGAAGAACATTCCATGCTCATGGGTTGGAAGAATCAATATCGTGAAAATGGCCATACTGCCCAAGGTAATTTATAGATTCAATGCCATCCTCATCAAGCTACCAATGACTTTCTTCACAGAATTGGAAAAAACTACTTTAAAGTTCATATGGAACCAAAAAAGAGCCCACATCGCCAAGTCAATCCTAAGCCAAAAGAACAAAGCTGGAGGCATCATGCTACCTGACTTCAAACTATACTACAAGGCTACAGTAACCAAAACAGCATGGTACTGGTACCACAACAGAGACATAGATCAATGGAACAGAACAGAGCCCTCAGAAATGATGCCGCATAGCTACAACTATCTGATCTTTGAGAAACCTGACAAAAACAAGAAATGGGGAAAGGATTCCCTATTTAATAAATGGTGCTGGGAAAACTGGCTAGCCATATGTAGAAAGCTGAAACTGGATCCCTTCCTTACACCTTATACAAAAATTAATTCAAGATGGATTAAAGACTTAAATGTTAGACCTAAAACCATTAAAATCCTACAAGAAAACCTAGGCAATACCATTCAGGACATAGGCGTGGGCAAGGACTTCACGTCTAAAACACCAAAAGCAATGGCAACCAAAGCCAAAATTGACAAATGGGGTCTAATTAAACTAAAGAGCTTCTGCACAGCAAAAGAAACTACCATCAGGGTGAAGAGGCAACCTACAGAATGGGAGAAAATTTTTGCAACCTACTCATCTGACAAAGGGCTAATATCCAGAATCTAAAATGAACTCAAACAAATTTACAAGAATAAAACAAACAACCTCATCAAAAAGTGGGCAAAGGACATGAACAGACACTTCTCAAAAGAAGACATTTATGCAGCCAAAAAACACATGAAAAAATGCTCATCATCACTGGCCATCAGAGAAATGCAAATCAAAACCACAGTGAGATAATATCTCACACCCGTTAGAATGGCCATCATTAAAAAATCACGAAACAACAGGTGCTGGAGAGGATGTGGAGAAATAGGAACACTTTTACACTGTTGGTGGGACTGTAAACTAGTTCAATCATTATCGAAGTCAGTGTGGCGATTCCTCAGGGATCTAGAACTAGAAATACCGTTTGACCCAGCCATCCCATTACTGGGTATATACTCAAGGGACTATAAATCATGCTGCTATAAAGACACATGCACACGTATGTTTATTGCGGCACTATTCACAATAGCAAAGAGTAGGAACCAACCCAAATGTCCAACAACTATAGACTGGATTAAGAAAATGTGGCACATATACACCATGGAATACTATGCAGCCATAAAAAATGATGAGTTCGTGTCCTTTGTAGGGACATGGATGAAACTGGAAAACATCATTCTCAGTAAACTATCACAAGGACAAGAGACCAAACACCGCATGTTCTCACTCATAGCTGGGAATTGAACAATGAGAACTCATGGACACAGGAAGGGGAACATCACACTCCGGGGACTGTTGTGGGGTTGGGGGAGGGTGGAAGGACAGCATTAGGAGATATACCTAATGCTAAATGACGAGTTAATGGGTGCAGGAAATCAACATGGCACATGGATACATATGTAACAAACCTGCACATTGTGCACATGTACCCTAAAACCTAAAGTATAATAAAAAAAAAAGTATCTGAAAATGATGACAAAAATTTATCATTACAAATATATGAATGATACAACAAAAAATCCTGCACTTTTATATTTGAAAGTATCCTTTATATACATCTAAAACTATTGCTGAGCTTTTAATAAAACTGAAGAAGAAATTAAAAAAAAATTAATGAATCCAGGAGCTGGTTTTTTGAAAAGATCAACAAAATTTATAGGCCACTAGCGAGACTAATAAAGAAGAAAAGAGAGAAGAATCAAATAAATGCAATAAAAAATGAAAAACGGATATCACCACCGATCCGACAGAAATACAATCTACCATCAGAGAATGCTACAAACACCTCTATGCAAATAAACTAGAAAATCTAGAAGAAATGGATAAATTCCTCAACAAATAAATCCTCCCAAGACTAAACCAGTAAAAATTTGAATCTCTGAATAGACCAATAACAGGTTCTGAAATTGTGGCAATAATCATTAGCTTAGCAACCAAAAAGAGTCCAGGACCTGATGGATTCACAGCCGAATTCTACCAGAGGTACAAGGAGGAACTGGTACCATTCCTTCTGAAACTATTCCAATCGATAAAAGAAGAGGGAATCCTCCCTAACACATTTTATGAAGCCAGCATTGTCCTGATACCAAAGCCTGGCAGAGACATAACCAAAAAAGAGAATTTCAGACCAATATCCTTCATGAACATTGATGCAAAAATCCTCAGTAAAATACTGGCAAACCGAATCCATCAGCACATCGAAAAGCTTATCCACCATAATCAAGTGGGCTTCATCCCTGGGATGCAAGGCTGGTTCAACATACGCAAATCAATAAATGTAATCCAGCATATAAACAAAACCAAAGACAAAAACCAAATGATTATCTCAATAGATGCAGAAAAGGCCTCTGACAAAATTCAACAACCTTCATGCTAAAAACTCTCAATAAATTAGGTATTGATGGGACGTATATGAAAATAATAGGAGCCATCTATGACAAACCCACAGCCAATATCACACTGAATGGGCAAAAACTGGAAGCATTCCCTCTGAAAACTGGCACAAGACAAGAAGCATTCTCTGAAACTTTTCTCTGTCCTGTGCATTCATCTCACAGAGACGAACGTATCTTTTGATGGAGCACTTTTGAAACACTCTTTTTGTGGAATCTGAAAGTGGACATTTGGAGCGCTTTGAAGCCTATGTTGAGAAACGAAATATCTTCAAGTAAATACTACACCGAAGCATTCTGTGACACTTCATTCTGATCTGTGCATTCATCTAAAAGAGTTCAACCTTTCTTTTTCATTGAGGTGTTTTGAGACACTCTTTTCATAGAATCTGCAAGGGCACATTTGTAGAATATTGAGGCCTCCGGTGAAAAACGAAATATCTTCCCATAAAAACTACACAGAAGCATTGTGTGAAAGGACTTTCAATTCTGTGCATTCACCTCACAGAGTAGTACCATTCTTTTGATTGATCAGTATTGAAACACTCTTTTGTAGAATCTGCAAGTGGACATTTGGAGCGCTTTGAGGCCTATCATGGAAAAAGGAATACCTTCAAATAAAAACTCCACAAAAGCATTCTGTGAAACTACTTTTCTAACCTGTGCATTAATGTAACAGAGTTGAACCATTCTTTCGATTGAGCTGTTTTGAAACTCTCTTTTTGTATAATCTGCAAGTGGACATTTGGAGAATATTGAGGCCAGTGGTGAAAAACTAAATATCTTCCCATAAAAACTACACAGAAGCATTCTGTGAAATTTCTTTCTATCCTGTGCATTCATCTCACAGAGTAGAAACTTTCTTTTGATGAGCAGTTTTGAAACACTCTTTCTGTAGAATCTGCATGTTGACATTTGAGATCTTTGAGGCCTATGGGGAAAAATGAAATGTCTTCAAATAAAAACTACAGAGAATACTTCTGTGAAAATTCTTTGTATTCTCTGCATTCATCTCACAGAGTTGAAACTTTCTTTTGACTGAACAGTTTTGAAACACTCTTTTTGTACTAACTGCAAGTAGACAATTGGAGAATATTGAGGCCTCTCATGGAAAAAGGAATATCTTCAAATAAAAACTACACAGAAGAAATCTGTGAAACTTCTTTCTATTCTGTGCATTCATCTCACTGAGCAGAACCTTTCTTTTTACTGAGCAGTTTTGAAACACTCTTTTTGTAGAATCTGCAAGTGGACATTTGGAAAGATTTGAGGCCTATGGTGAAAAACAAAATATCTTCAATTAAAACTACACGGAATATTTCTGTGAAAATTCTCTCTATTCTCTGCATACAACTCAAAGAGTTGAACATTTCTTTTGATTCAGCAGTTTTGAAACACTCTTTTTCTATAATCTGCAAGTGAACATTTGGAGCGCTTTGAGGCCTATCATGGAAAAAGAAATATCTTCAAACAAAAACTACACAGAAGTAATCTGTGAAACTACTTTATGAATTCATCTCAGAGAGTGGAACCTTTCTTTTGATTGTGCAGCTTTGAAACAGGCTTTTTGTAGAATCTGCAATTGGAAATTTCTAGAGCATTGAGGCCTAAGGTTAAAAAAGAAATATATTCCCTTAAAAACTACAAGGAAGCATTCTGTGAAACTTCTTGCTGATCTGTACGTTCATCTGACAGAGTTTAACATTTCTTTTGATGGAGCTGTTTTGAAACACTCTTTTTGTAGAATCTGGAACTGGACATTTGGAGAATATTGTGGCCTACGGTGAAAAATGAAATATCTTCCCATAAAAACTAAACAGAAGAATTCTGTGAAACTTCTTTCTATTCTGTGAATTAACCTCATGGAGTAGAACCTTTCTTTTGATTGAGCAGTTTTGAAACAATCTTTTTGTAGAATCTGCAAGTGGACATTTGCTGTGCTTTGAGGCCTATCGTTGAAAAAGGAATATCTTAAAAACTAGATGGAAGCATTCTGTGAAACTTCTTTCTGATCTGTGCATTCATCCAACAGAGTTCAACTTTTCTTTTGATTGATCTGTTTTGAAACACACTTTTTGTAGAATCTGCAAGTGGACATTTGGAGAACATTGAGGCCTATAGTGAAAAACGAAATATCTTCCCATAAAAAACACACAGAAGCGTTCTGTGAAACTTTTCTCTGTTCCATGCGTTCATCTAACAAAGCTGAATCTTTCTTTTGAATGAGGTGTTTTGAAACACTCTTTTTGTATAATCTGAAAGTGGACATTTGGAGACCATTGAGGCCTATAGTTGAAAATGAAATATCTTCCCACAAAAAACACACAGAAGCATTCTGTGAAACTTTTCTCTGTTCTATGCATTCGTCTAACAGAGTTGAACCTTTCTTTTGATTGAGGTGTTTTGAAACACACTTTTTGTAGAATCTGCAAGTGCAAATTTGGAGAACGTTGAGGCCTACGTTGAAAAATGAAATATGTTCCCATAAAAACTACATAGAAGTATTCTGAGAAATTACTTTCTATTCTATGCATTCATCTCACAGAGTTGAACCTTTCTTTTGATTGAGCTGTTTGGAAACACTCTTTTTGTAGAATCTGCAAGTGGACATTTGGAGAACATTGAGGCCTATGGTGAAAAACGAAATATCTTCCCATAAAAACTACACAGAAACATTCTGTGTAACTCCTTTCTTTTCTGTGCATTCATCTCACAGAGTAGAACCTTTCTTTAGATTGAGCAGTTTCGAAACACTCTTTTTATAGAATCTGCAAGTGGACATTTGGAGTGCTTTCAGTCCTATCGTGGAAAAAGGTATATCTTCAAATAAAAACTACACAGAAACATTCTTTGAAACTTCTTTCTGATCTGTGCATTCATCTCACAGAGAGGAAGCTTTCTTTTGATTCAGCTGTTTTGAAACACTCTTTCTGTATAATCTGCAAGGGGACATTTGGAGAACATTGAGGCCTATGGTGAAAAACGAAATATCTTCCCATAAAAACAACACAGAGGCATTCTGTGAAACTTCTTTCTATTCAATGCATTGATCTCACAGAGTAGAACCTTTCTTTTGATTGAGCAGTTTTGAAACACTCTTTTTGTAGAATCTGCAAGTGGACATTTGGAGAGCTTTGAAGCCTGAAGTGAATAACGAAATATCTTCCCATAAAACCTACACAGAAGCATTCAGTGAAGCTTCCTACTGTTCTGTGCATTCATCTCACAGAGTTGAATCTGTCTTTTGGTTGAGCAGTTTTGAAACACTCTTTTTGAAGAATCTGCATGAGGACCTTTGGAGAACATTGAGGCCAATAGTGAAAAACGAAATATCTTCAAGTAAAAATTACACAGAAGGATTCTGTGAGACTTTTCTCTGTTCTGTGCATTCCTCTAACAGAGGTGAAACTTTTTTTGATTGAGCTGTTTTGAAACACTCTCTTTGTAGAATCTGTAAGTGGACATTTGGAGAGCATTCAGGCCTGTGGTGAAAAAAGGAATATCTTCCCATAAAAAGTACATGGAAGCATTCTGTGAAACTTCCTTGAGATATGTGCATTCAATGAACAGAGTTTAACCTTAGTTTTGATTGATCAGTTTTGAAATACTCTATTTGTGGAATCTACAAGTGGACATTTCGAGAATATTGAGGCCTAAGGTGAATAACAAAATATCTTCCCATAAAAACTACACAGAAGCATTCAGTGAAACTTCCTTCTGTTCTGTGCATTCATCTCACAGAGTTGAATATTTCTTTTGGTTGAACAGTTTTGAAAAACTGTTTTTGTAGAATCTGCTTGTGGACATTAGGAGAACATTGAGGCCTATGGTGAAAAATGAAATATCTTACCACAAAAACTACACGGAAGCATTCTGTGAATCTACTTTCTGATCTATGCATTCATGCTGCAGAGTTGAACATTTCTTTTGATTGAGCTGTTTTGCAACACTCTTTGTGTAGAATCTGCAAGTGGACATTTGGAGAAAATTCAGGCCTGTGGTGAAAAATGAAATATCTTCCCATAAAAACTAAACAGAAGAATTCTGTGAAACTGCTTTCTATTCTGTGCATTCACCTCGCAGAGTAGAACCTTTCTTTTGATTTAGCAGTTTTGAAACACTCTTTTTTTAGAATGTGCAAGTGGACATTTGTAAAACTTTGAGGCCTATTGTGGAAAAAGGAATATCTTCGAATAAGAACTGCACAGAAGCATGCTGTGAAACTTCTTTCCAATCTGTGCATTCATCCAACAGAGTTGAATCTTTCTTGTGATTGATCTGTTTTGAAACACACTTTTTGTAGGATCTGCAAGTGGACATTTGGAGAATATTGAGGCTTATGGTGAAAAACGAATTATCTTCCCTTAAAAACTATAGAGAAGCATTCTGTGAAACTTCTTTCTATTCTGTGCGTTCATCTCACAGAGTAGAACCTCTCTTTTGATTGAGCAGTTTTGAAACACTCCTTTTATAGAATCTGCATGTGGACATTTGGAGTGCTTTGAGGTGTATCGTGAAAAAATGAATATCTTCAAATAAAAAATACACAGAAGCATTCTGTGAAACTTCTGACCTGTGCATTCATCTAACAGAGTTCAACCTTCCTTTGATGGAGCTGTTTTGAAACACTCATTTGTAGAATCTGCAAGTGGGCATTTGGAGAATATTGAGGCCTATGGTGAAAAACAAAATATCTTCAAGTAAAAACTACACAGAATACTTCTGTGAAATTCCTTTCTATGCTCTGCATTCATCTCACAGAGTTGATCCTTTCTTTTGATTGAGTAGCTTTGAAACACTCTTTCAGTATAAACCACGAGTGGACATTTGGAGTGCTTTGAGGCCTGTCATAGAAAAAAGAATATCTTCATATAAAAACCACACAGAAGCATTCTGTGAAACTTCTTTCTGATCTGTGCATTCATCTAACAGATTTGAACCTTACTTTTGATTGAGCAGTTTTGAATCACTCTTTTTGAAGAATCTGCAAGCGGACATTTGGAGAACATGGAGGCCTAGGGGGAAAACGTAATATCTTCCCATAAAAACTACACAGAAGCATTCTGTGAAACTTCTTTCTATTCTGTTTATTTATCTCACAGAGTAGAACCTTTCTTTTGACTGAGCACTTTTGAAACACTCTTTTTGTAGAATCTGCAAGTGGAAATTAGAGAACATTGAGGCCTATGGTGAAAAATGAAACATCTTCCCATAAAAACTACACAGAAGCATTCCGTGAAACTTCTTTCTCTTCTGTGCATTCATCTATCAGAGTTGAACCTTTCTTTTGATTGAGCAGTTTTGCAACACTCTTTTTTAATGATCTGCAAGTGGACATTTGGAGAACATTGAGGACTATATTGAAAAACGAAATATCTTCAAGTGAAAACTACACAGAAAAATTCTGTGAAACTTTTCTCTGTTCTGTGCATTCATCTAACAGAGTTGAACCTTTATTTTGATTGAGCTGTTTTGAAACACTCTTTTTGTAGAATGTGCAAGTGGACATTTGGAGAATATTGAGGCCTATGTTCAAAAACGAAATATCTTCCCATAAACACTACACTCAAAAATTCTGTGAAACTTCATTATATTCTGTGCATTCATCTCACAGAGTATAACCTTTCTTTTGATTGCGCACTTTTGAAACACTCTTTTTGTAGGATCTGCAAGTGGACATTTGGAGAGCTTTGAGGCCTACGGTGAAAAAATAAATAACTACCCATAAAAACTACACAGAAGTATTCTGTGAAACTTCTTTCTCATCTGTGCATTCATGTAACAGAGGTCAACCTTTCATTTGATTGAGGTGTTTTGAAACACTCTTTTTGTAGAATCTGCAAGTGGACATTTGGAGAATATTGAAGGCTAGGGTGAGAAAACAAAATATCTTCCCATAAAAACCACACAGAAGCATTCTGTGAAACTTCTTTCTATTCTGTGCATTCATCTCACAGAGTAGAACCTTCCTTTTGATTCAGCAGTTTGGAAATACTCTTTTTGTAATATCTGCAAGTGGACATCTGGAGCCCTTTGTTGTCTATTGAGGAAAAAGGAATATCTTCAAATAAAAACTACACAGAAGCATTCTGTGAAACTTCTTTCTGATCTGTGCATTCATATAACAGAGTTGAACATTTCTTCTAATTGAGCTGCTTTGAAACACTCTTTTTGTAGAATATGCAAGTGGACATTTGGAGAACATTGAGACCAATGGTGAAAAAAGAAATATCTTCCCATAAAACTACACAGAAGCATTCTGTGAAACTTCTTTCTTTTCTGTGCATTCATCTCACAGAGTTGAACCTTTCTGTTGATTGAGCAGTTTTGAAACACTCTTTTTGTACAATCTGCCAGTGGACATTTGGAGAACATTGAGGCCTATTGAGAAAAATGAAATATCTTCAAGTAAAAACTACACCGAAGCATTCTATGAAACTTCTTTCAGATCTGTTCATTCATCTAACAGAGTTGAAATTTTGTTTTGATTGAGCTGTTTTGAAACACTCTTTTTTAGAATCTGCAAGTGGACATTTGGAGAACATTGAGGCCTATGGTGAAAAACGAAATATCTTCCCATGAAAACTACACAGAAGCATTCTGTGAAACTTCTTTCTATTCTGTGCATTCATCTAACAGAGTTGAACTTTTCTTTTGATTGAGCAGTTTTGAAACACTCTTTTTGTAGAATCTGAAAGTGGACATTTGGAGAATTTTGAGGCCTACGTTGAAAAACGAAATATCTTCCCATAAAAACTACACAGAAGCATTCTGTGAAAGTTCTTTCTATTCTGTGCATTCATCTCACAGAGTTGAAACTTTCTTTTAATTGAGCAGTTTTGAAACACTCTTTTTGTAGAATCTGCAAGTGGACATGTTGAGAACATTGAGGCCTAGAGTGAAAAATGAAATAACTTCAAGTAAAAACTACACAGCAGCATTCTGTGAAACTTTTCTCTGTTCTGTGCATTCATCTAACAGCGTTGAAACTTTCTTTTGATTGAGCTGTTTTGAAACACTCTTTTTGTAGAATCTGCAAGTGGACATTTGGAGAACATTGAGGCCTACGGTGAAAAACGAAATATCTTCCCATAAAAACTACACAGAAGCATTCTGTGAAACTTCTTTCTATTCTGTGCATTCATCTCACAGAGTAGAACCTTTCTTTTGATTGAGCAGTTTTGAAACACTCTTTTTGTAGAATCTGCAAGTGGACATTTGGAGCGCTTTGAGGCCTATCGTGAAAAAAGGAATATATTCAAATAAAAACTACACAGAAGCATTCTGTGAAACTACTTTCTGATCTGTGCATTCTACTAACAGAGTTGAACCTTACTTTTGATTGAGCAGTTTTGAAACACTCTTTTTGTAGAATCTGCAAGTGGACATTTGGAGCGCTTTGAGGCCTATCGTGGAAAAAGGAATATCTTCAAATAAAAACTACACAGAAGCATTCTGTGAAACTTCTTTCTGATCTGTGCATTCATCTAACAGAGTTGAACCTTTCTTTTGATTGAGCTGTTTTGAAACACTCTTTTTGTAGAATCTGCAAGTGGACATTTGGAGAACATTGAGGCCTATAGTGTAAAATGAAACATCTTTAAGTAAAAACTACACAGAAGCATTCTGTGAAACTTCTTTCTGATCTGTGCATTCATCTCACAGAGTTGAACCTTTCTTTTGATTGAGCAGTTTTGAAACACTCTTTTTGTAGAATCTGCAAGTGGACATTTGGAGCGCTTTGAGGCCTATCGTGGAAAAAGGAATATCTTCAAATAAAAACTACACAGAAGCATTCTGTGAAACTTCTTTCTGATCTGTGCATTCATCTCACAGAGTTGAAACTTTCTTTTGATTGAACAGTTTTGAAACACTATTTTTGAAGAATCTGCAAGTGGACATTTGGAGAACATTGAGGCCTAAGGTGAAAAACGAAATATCTACCCATAGAAGCTACAAAGAAGCATTCTGTGAAACATTCCTCTGTTCTGTGTATTCTTCTAACAGAGTTGAAACTTTCTTGTGATTGAGCTGTTTTGAAAAACTTTTTATAGAAACTGCATGTGCACATTTGTAGCGCATTGAGGCCTACGGTGAAAAACAAAATATCGTCAAATAAAAACTATACAGAAGCATTCTGTGAAACTTCTTTCTGATCTGTGCATTCATCTAACAGAGTAGAACATTTCTTTTGATTGAGCAGTTTTGAAACACTCTTTTTGTAGAATCTGCAAGTGGACATTTGGAGAACATTGCGGCTTATAGTGAAAAACGAAATATCTTCCCAGAAAAACTACACAGAAGAATTCTGTGAAACTTCTTTCTATTCTGTGCATTCATCTCACAGAGTAGAACCTTTCTTTTAATTGAGCAGTTTTGAAACACTCTCTTTGTAGAACCTGTAAGTGGACATTTTGTGCACTTTGAGGCCTATCATGGAAAAAGGAATATCTTCAAATAATAACTACTCAGAAGCATTCTGTGAAACTACTTTCTGATCTGTGCGTTCAACTAACAGAGTTGAACCTTACTTTTGATTGAGGAGTTTTGAAACACTCTTTCTGTAGAAGCTGCAATTGGAAATTTTTAGACCTTTGAGGCCTATGGAGAAAAAGGAAATATCTTCAAATAAAAACTACACTGAAGCATTCTGTGAAACTTCTTTCTGATCTGTGCATTCATCTTACAGAGTTGAAACTTTCTTTTGTTTGATCTTTTTGAAACACTCTTTTTGTAGAATCTGCAAGTGGACACTTGGAGAACATTGAAGCCTATAGTGAAAAACGAAAAATCTTCAAGTAAGACTATACAGAATAGTTCTGTGAAACTTTGTTCTATTCTGTGCAATCACCTCACAGAGCTTAACATTTCTTTTGATTGGGCAGTTTTGAAACACACTTTTTGTAGAATCTACAAATGGACATTTGGAGAATATTGAGGCCAATAGGGAAAAACGAAATATCTTCAACTAAAAAGTACACAGAAGCTTTCTGTGAAACTTCTTTCTGATTTGTACTTTCATCTAGCAGAGTGAAACCTTTCTTTTGATTGAGCTGTTTTGAAACACTCTTTTTGTAGAATCTGCCAGTGGACATTTGGAGAACATTGAGGCCTATGGTGAAAAACAAAATATCTCCCCATAAAAACTGCACTGAAGCATTCTGTGAAACTTCTTTCTATTCTGTGCATTCATCTCACAAAGTAGAACTTTTCTTTTGATTGAGAAGTTTTGAAAAACTCTTTTCGTAGAATCTACAAGTGGACATTTGAGAGCTTTGAGGCCTATGGTGAAAAACGAAATATCTTCACATAAAAACTACACAGAACCATTCTGGGAAACTTCTTTCTGATCTATGCATTCATCTAACAGAGTTGAAAGTTTCTTTGCATTGAGCTGTTTTGCAACACTCTTTTTGTAGAATCTGCAAGTTGACATTTGGAGAACATTGATGCCTACGGTGAAAAACAAAATATCTTCCCATAAATACTACACAGAAGCATTCTGTGAAACTTCTCTTGGATTTGTGTATTTATGTAACAGAGTTGAAAGTTTCTTTTGAATAAGCTGTTTTGTAACACTCTTTTTGTAGACTCTGCATCTGGATATTTGGAGAATATTGAGGCCTACGGTGAGAAACGAAATATCTTCAAATTAAAACTATGCAGAAGCATTCTGTAAAACTTCTTTCTGTTCTGTGCATTCATCTCACAGAGTGGAATCTTTCTTTTTATTGAGCAGTTTTGAAACACTTTTTGTAGAATCTGCAAGGGGACATTTGAGTGCTTTGAGGCCAATCGTGGAAAAAGGAATATCTTCAAATAAACACTACACAGAAGCATTCTGTGAAACTTCTTTCTATTCTATGCATTCACCTCACAGTGTTGAATCTTTCTTTTGATTGAGCAGTTTTCAAACACTATTTTTGTAGAATCTGCAAGTGGACATTTGGGGAACATTGAGGCCTATAGTGAAAAACGAAATATCTTCAAGTAAAAACTACACCGAAGCATTCTGTACAACTTTTCTCTGTTCTGTGCATTCATCTAACATAGTTGAACCTTTCTTTTGATTGAGCTGTTTTGAGACACACTTTTTTGTAGAATCTGCAAGTGGACATTTGGAGAAAGTTGAGGCCTACAGTGAAAAACGATATATCTTCCCATAAAAACTACATAGAAGTATTCTGTGAAACTTCTTTCTATTCTGTACATTCATCTCACAGAGTTGAACCTTTCTTTAGATTGAGCAGTTTTGAAACTGTATTTTTGTACAATCTGCAAGTGGACATTTGGAGAACATTGATGCCTATGGTGAAAAACCAAATATCTTCCCATAAAAACTACACAGAAGCATTCTGTGAAACTTCTTTCTGATCTGTGCATTCATCTAACAGAGTAGAACCTTTCTTTTGATTGAGCAGTTTTGAAACACTCTTTTTGTAGAATCTGCAAGTGGACATTTGGAGAACATTGAGGCCTACGGTGAAAAACGAAATATCTTCCCATAAAAACTACTCAGAAGCATTCTGTGAAACTTCTTTCTAATCTGTGCATTCAACTAACAGATTTTAACCTTTCTTTTGATTGCCCAGTGTTGAAACACACTTTTTGTAGAATCTGCAAGTGGACATTTGGAGAAAATTGAAACCTATAGTGAAAAACGAAATATCTTCCCATAAAAACTACACAGAAGCATTCTGTGAAACATCTCTCAGTTCTGTGCATTAATCTCACAGAGAAGAACTTTTTTTGATTGAGCAGTTTTAAAACACTCTTTTTGCAGAATTTGCAAGTGGACATTTTGAGCACTTTGTGGCCTGTGATGAAAAAGGAAATATGTTCAAATAAAAACTACACAGAAGCATTCTGTGAAACTTCTTTCTGATTTGTGCATTCATCTAACAGAGTTGAACCTTTCTTTTTACTGAGCAGTTTTGAAACACTCTTTTTGTAGAATCTGCAAGTGGACATTTTGAGAGCATTGCGGCCTATGGTGAAAAACGAAATATCTTCCCATAAAAACTACACAGAAGCATTCTGTGAAACTTCTTTCTGATCTGTGCATTCATCTAACAGAGTTGAACCTTTCTTTTGATTGAGCAGTTTTGAAACTATCTTTTTGTAGAATCTGCAAGTGGACATTTGGAGCACTTTGAGGCATTTCATGAAAAAAGAATATCTTCAAATAAAAACTGCACAGAAGAATTCTGTGAAACTTCTTTCTGATCTGTGCATTCATCTAACAGAGTTGAAAGTTTCTTTTGATTGAGCTGTTTTGAAACACTCTTTTTGTAGAATCTGCAAGTGGACATTTGGAGAACATTGAGGCCTATGGTGAAAAACGAAATATCTTCCCATAAAAACTACACAGAAGCATTCTGTGAAACTTCTTTCTATTCTGTGCATTCATCTCACAGAGTAGAACCTTTCTTTTGATTGAGCAGTTTTGAAACACTCTTCTTGTAGAATTTGAAAGTGGACATTTGAGAGCTTTGAGGCCTATGGTGAATAACGAAATATCTTCCCATAAAAACACACAGAAGCATTTTGTGAAACTGCTTTCTAATCTGTAAATTCATCTAACAGAGTTTACACTTTCTTTGGATTGCAGTTTTGAAACCCTCTTACTGTTGAATCTGCAAGTGGACATTTGGAGATCATTGAGGCCTGTGGTGAAGAACGAAATATCTTCCCATAAAAACTACACAGAAGCATTCTGTGAAAGTTCTTTCTATTCTGTGCATTCATCTCACAGAGTTGAAACTTTCTTTTAATTGAGCAGTTTTGAAACACTCTTTTTGTAGAATCTGCAAGTGGACATGTTGAGAACATTGAGGCCTAAGGTGAAAAACAAAATATCTTCCCATTAAAAATACACAGAAGCATTCTGTGAAACTTCTTTCTGATCTGTGCATTCATCTAACAGAGTTGAAACTTTCTTTTGATTGAGCTGTTTTGAAACACTCTTTTTGTAGAATCTGCAAGTGGACATTTGGGGCGCTTTGAGGCCTATGTAGGAAAAAGCATTATCTTCAAATAATAACTACACAGAAGCATTCTGTGAAACTTCTTTCTGATCTGTGCATTCATCTAACAGAGTTGAACCTTTCTTTTGATTGAGCAGTTTTGAAACACTCTTTTTGTAGAATCTGCAAGTGGACATTTGGAGCGCATTGAGGCCTATGGTGAAAAATGAAATATCTTCAAATAAAAACTACACAGAAGCATTATGTGAAACTTCTGTCAGATCTGTGTATTCGTCTATCATAGTTGAACCTTTCTTTTCATTGAGCAGTTTTGAAACACTCTTTTTGTAGAATCTGCAAGTGGACATTTAGAGAATATTGAGGCCAGTGGTGAAAAACGAAATATCATCCCATAAAAACTACACAGAAGTATTCTGTGAAACTTCTTTCTATTCTGTGCATTCATCTCACAGAGTAGAATTTTTCTTTTGATTGAGCAGTTTTGAAACACTTTTTGTAGAATCTGCAAGTTGACATTTGGAGAACAATGAGGTCTATTTTGAAAAAAGGAATATCTTCCCATTAAAACTACACAGAGGCTTTCTCTGAAACTTCTTTCTGATCTGTCCATTCAACTAACAGAGTTTAACCTTAGTTCTGATTGAGCAGTTTTGAAACACTCTTTTGTAGAATCTGCAAGTTGACATTTGGAGAGCTTTGAGGCCTATGCTGAAAAACGAAATATCTTCAAGTAAATACTACACAGAAAACTTCTGTGAAACTTCATTCTATTCAGTGCATTCATCACACAGAATTGAAAATTTCTTTTGGTCGAGCAGTTTTGAAACACGCTTTTTGAAGAATCTGCAAGTGGACATTTGGAGCGCTTTGAGGCCTATGGTGAAAAAGGAAATATCTTCACATAAAAACTCCACATAAGCACACTGTGAAAGTTCTTTCTTATCTGCGAATTTGTCTCACAGAGTTGAAACTTTATTTTGATTGAGCAGTTTTGAAAAACTCTTTGTAGAATCTGCAAGTGGACATTTGGAGAACTTTGAGTCCTATGGTGAAAAAGGAAATATCTTCACATAAAAATTACACAGAAGCCTTCTGTGAATATTCTTTCCCATTTGTGCATTCATCTCACAGAGTTGAACCCTTCTTTTCATTAGGCAGTTTTGGAACACTCTTTTTGTAGAATCTGCAAGTGGACATTTGAGCACTTAGATGTCTATGGTGAAATAGGGAATATCTTCACATAAAAACTACACAGAAGCATTCTGCGAAACTTCTTTCTGATGTGTGAATTCATCTCACAGAATAGAACCTTTCTTCTGATTGAGCAGTTTTGAAACCCTCCTTTTGTTGAATCTGCAAGTGGACATTTGGAGAGCTTTGAGGCCTATGGTGAAAAACGAAATATCTTCAAATAAAAACTACACAGAATCATTCTGTGAAACTTCTTTCTATTCTGTGCATTCATCTCACAGAGTTGAACCTTTCTTTTGATTGAGCAGTTTTGAAAGACTCTTTTTATAGAGTCTGCAAGTGGACATTTGGAGTGCTTGGAGGCCTATCGTGGAAAAAGAAATATTTTCAAATAAAAACAACTGAGAAGCATTCAGTGAAACTACTTTATGATCTGTGCAATCATCTATCAGAGTTGAAACTTTCTTTTGATTGAGCAGTTTTGAAACACTCTATTTGTAGAATCTGCAAGTGGGCATTTGGAGAACATTGAGGCCTACAGTGAAAAACGAAATATCTTCCCCTAAAGACTACACGGAAGCATTGTGTGAAACTTCTTTCTCATGTGTGCATTCAACTAACAGAGTTGCACCTTTCTTTTGATTGAGCAGTTTTGAAACACTCTATTCGAAGAATCTGCAAGTGTACATTTGGAGAACATAGAGGCCTTTGGTGAAAAATGTAATATCTTCCAGTAAAAACTGCACGGAAGCATTCTGTGAAACTTCACTCTAATCTGTGCATTCATCTCACTGTGTTGAACCTTTCCTTTGATTGAGCGGTTTTGAAACACTCTTTTTGTGGAACCTGCAAGTGGATATTTGGAGAAAATTGAGTCCTATGGTGAAAAACAAAATATCTTCCCATAAAAACTACACAGAAGCATTCTGTGAAACTTTTTTCAGATCTGTGCATTCATCTCACAGATTTGAACCTTTCTTTTTATTGAGCAGTTTTGAAACACTTTTTGTAGAATCTGCATGTGGATATTTGGAGCGCTTTGAGGCCTCTGTTGAAAAACGAAATATCTTCCAGAAAAACTACCCAGAAGCATTCTGTGAAACTTCTTTCTGTTCTGTGCATTCCTCTAACAGAGGTGAAACTTTTTTTGATTGAGCTGTTTTGAAACACTCTCTTTGTAGAATCTGCAAGTGTAGATTTGGAGAACATGGAGGCTTACGGTGAAAAACGAAATATCTTCCATAAAAACTACACAGAAGCATTCTGTGAAACTTCTTTCTATTCTGTGCATTCATCTCACAGAGTTGAAACTTTCTTTTGATGGAGCAGTTTTGAAACACTCTTTTTGTAGAATCTGCAATTGGTCATTTGGAGCACATTGATGCATATGATGAAAAAGGAAATCTCGTCAAGTAAAAACTACAAAGAAGCATTCTTCAAAACTACTTTCTGATCTGTGCATTCATCTCACAGAGTTGAACCTTTCTTTTGATTGAGCAGTTTTGAAACACTCTTTTTGTAGAATCTGCAAGTGGACATTTGGAGAACATTGAGGCCTATGGTGAAAAATGAAATATCTTCCCATAAAAACTACACAGAAGCATTCTGTGAAACTTCTTTCTGATCTGTGCATTCATCTCACAGAGTTGAACCTTTCTTTTGATTGAGCAGTTTTGAAACACTCTTTCTGTAGAATCTGCATGTGGACATTTGGAGAGCAATGAGGTCTATGGTGAAAAACGAAATATCTTCCCATAAAAACTACACAAAAGCATTCTGTTAAACTTGTTTCTGTTTTGTGGGTTCATGTCACAGAGAAGAACCTTTCTTTTGATTGGGTAGCTTTGAAACACTCTTTTTGGAGAATCTGCATGGGACCTTTGGAGAACATTGAGGCCAATGGTGAAAAAAGACATATCTTCAAATAAAAACCACACAGAAGCATTCTGTGAAACTACTTTCTGATCTGCACATTCATCTTACAGAGAGGAACCTTTCTTTTGATTGACCTGTTTTGAAACACTCTTTTTGTAGAATCTGCAAGTGGACACTTGGAGAATATTAAGGCCTACGGTGGAAAACGAAATATATTCCCATAAAAACTACACAGAAGCAGTCTGTGAAATTACTTACTATTCTTTGCATTCATCTCACAGAGTTGAACCTTTCTTTTGATTGAACATTTTTGAAACACTCTTTTTGCAGAATCTGCAACTGGACATTTGGAGATCTTTGAGGCCTGTGGTGAAAAACGAAATGTCTTCAAGTAAAAATCACACAGAGTATTTCTGTGAAACTTCGTTCTATTCTGTGTGTTCACATCACTGATTAGAACCTTTCTTTTGATTGAGAAGTTTTGAGACACTCTTTTTGTAGAATCTGCAAGTGGACTTTTGGAGAACATTGAGGCCAATAGTGAAAAACGAAATATCTTCAAGTAAAAACCACACAGAAGCATTGTGTAAAACTTCTTTCTGATCTGTGATTTCAGCTAAAAGAGTTGAAACTTACTTTTGATTGAGATGTTTTGAAATGCTCTTTTTGTAGAATCTGCAAGTGGACTTTTGGAGCACTTTCAGGGCTATAATGTAAAAAGGAATATCTTCAAACAAAAAGTACACAGAAGCATTCCTTGAAACTTCTTCCTCTTCTGTTCATTCCCCTCACAGAGGTGAACATTTCTCTTGATTGAGCAGTTTTGAAACACCCTTTTTGTGGAATCTACAAGTGGACTTTTGAAATGCATGGAGGCCTATGGTGAAAAATGAAATATCCTTCTGTAAAAACTACACAGAAGCATTCTGTGAAACTAATTTCTGATCTGTGAATTCATCTCACAGAGTTGAACCTTTCTTTTGATTGAGCAGTTTTGAAACACTCTTTTTGTAGTATCTGCAAGTGGTCATTTGGAGCACTTTGAGGACTATTGTAAAAAATGAAATATTTTCAAATAAAAACTACACAGAAGCATTCCTTGAAACTTCATTCAATTCTGTGCTTTCATCTCACAGAGTTGAACCTTTCTTTTGATTGAGCAGTTTAGAAACACTCTTTACTACAATCTGCAAGTGGACATTTGGAGCACTTTGAGGCCTATCGTGGAAAAAGGAATATCTTCAGATAAAAACTACACAGAAGCATTCGGTGAAACTTCTTTCTAATCTGTGCATTCATCTAAGAGAGTTGAACCTTTCTATTGATTGAGCTGTTTAGAAACACTCTTTTTGTAGAATCTGCAAGTGGACATTTGGAGAACATTGAGGCCTGCGGTGAAAAATGAAATATCTTCCCATAAAAACTACACAGAAGCATTCTGTGAGACTTCTTCCTGTTCTGTGCATTCACTTCACTGAGTACAACCTACCTTTTGTTTGAGCAGTTTTGAAACACTCTTTTTGTAGAATCTGCAAGTCGACATTTATAGTGCTTTGAGGCCTATCCAGAAAAAGGAAGTATCCACACATAGAAACTACACAGAAGTATTCTGTGAAACTTCTTCATGATCTGTGCATTCATCTCAGAGAGTGGAAACTTTCTTTTGATTGTGCAGTTTTGAAACAGGCCTTTTGTAGAATCTGCAATTGGGCATTTGGAGAGCATTGTGGCCTTTGGTGATAAAAGAAATATCTTCCCATAAAAACTGCACGGAAGTATTCTGTGAGACATCTTTCTGATCTGGGTATTCATCTAACATAGCTGAACCTTACTTTTGATTGATGAGTTTTGAAACACTCTTTTTGTAGAATTTGAAATTGGACATTTGGATAACATTGAGAAATACAGTGAAAAACGAAATATTTTCCCATAAAAACTACACAGAAGCATTCTGTGAAACTTCTTTCTATTCTGTGCATTCATCTCTCAGAGTTGAACTTTTCTTTTGATTGAGCAGTTTTGAAACACTCTTTTTGTAGAATCTGCAAATGGACATTTGGAGAACATTGAGGCCAATAGGGAGAAACGAAATATCTTCAAGTAAAAAGTACACAGAAGCATTCTGTGAAACTTCTTTCTTATCTGTACTTTCATCTAACAGAGTGACACCTTTCTTTTGATTGAGCTGTTTTGAAACACTCTTTTTCTAGAATCTGCCAGTGGACATTTGGAGAACATTGAGGTCTATAGTGAAAAACGAAATATTTTCCCATAAAAACTACACAGAAGCATTATGTGAAACTTTGTTCTGTGCATTCGTCTATCAGAGTTGCAACTTTCTTTAGATTCAGCTGTTTTGAAACACTCTTTTTGAAGAATCTGCAACTGGACAATTGGAGCGCTTGAGGCTTACTGTGAAAAAGGAAGTATCTTCAATTAAAAACTACACAGAAGCATTCTTTGAAAATTCTTTCTGATCTGTGCATTCCTCTAACAGAGTTGAAACTTTCTTTTGACTGAGCAGTTTTGAAACACTCTTTTTGTAGCATCTGCAAGTGCACATTTGGAGAACATTGAGGCCTATGGTGAGAAAAGAAATATCTTCAAATAAAAACTACAAAGAACTATTCTGTGAAAATTTTTTCTGATCTGTGCATTCATTGAGGAGTGCTGAACATTTCTTTTGATTGAGCAGTTTTGAAACACTCTTTTTGTGGAATCTGCAAGTGCACATTTTGAGAGCACTGAGGCCTATGGTGAAAAAAGAAATATATTCTCATAAAAACTACACAGAAGTATTGTGTGAAACTTCTTTTTGATCTGTGCATTGAACTAACAGAGTTGAACCTTTGTTTTGATTGAGCAGTTTTGAAACACTCTTTTTGTAGAATCTGCAAGTGGGCAATTTGAGAACATTGAGGCCTATGGTGAAAAAAGAAATATATTCTCATAAAAACTACACAGAAGCATTCTGTGAAACTTCTTTCTGCTCTGTGCACTCATCTCACAGAGAAGAACCTTTGTTTTGATTGAGTAGTTTTGAAAAACTCTCTTGGTAGAATCTGCAAGTGGACATTTGGAGAACTTTGAGGCCTATGGTGAAAAACGAAATATCTTCTTCTAAAAACTACACAGAAGCATTCTTTGAAACTTCTTTCTGATCTGTGCATTCAACTAACAGAGTTGAACCTTACTTTAGATTGAGCAGCTTTGAAACACTCTATTTGTAGAATCTGAAAGTTGATATTTTGAGAACATTGAGGCCTATGGTGAAAAACGAAATTCTTCCCATAAAAACTACACAGAAGCATTCTGTGAAACTTCTTTCTTTTCTGTTCCTTCATCTCACAAAGTAGAACCTACCTATTGACTGAACAGTTTTGAAACACTCATTTTGTAGGATCTGCAAGTGGACATTTTGAGACCTTAGAGGCTTATGGAGAAAAAAGAAATATCTTTAAGTAAAAACTACGCAGAATATTTCTGTGAAATTTCTTCTGATCTGTGCATTCATCTCAACAGAGTTGAACTTTCTGTTGATTGAGCTGTTTTGAAACACTCTATTTGTAGAATCTGCAAGTGGACATAGGGAGAATATTGAGGCCTTCGGTGAAAAACGAAATATTATCCCATAAAAGCTACACAGAAGCATTCTGTAAAACATTTTTCTGATCTGTGCATTCATCCACAGAGCTCAAACTTTCTTTTGATTGAGCCGTTTTGCAACACTCTTTTTGTAGAATTAGCAAATGGACATTTGGAGCGCTTTGAGTCCAATGGTGAAAAATCAAATATCTACACATAAAAACTACAAAGGAGCATTCTCTGAAACTTCTTTCTGATCTCTGCATTCATCTCACAGAGTTGTACCTTTCTTTTCAATGAGCAGTTTTGAAAAACTCTTTTTGTAGAATCTGCAAGTGGACAGTTTGAGCGCTTTGAGGCCTATGGTGAGAAACGAAATATCTTCAACTACAAACTACACAGAAGCATTCTGCAAAACTTCTTTCTGATCTGTGCATTCATCTCACAGAGTTGAACTATTCTTTTGAGTGAACACTTTTGAAACACTCTTTTTGAAGAATCTGCAAGTGGACATTTGGAGCGTGATGAGGCCTATGGTGAAAAAGGAAATATCTTCACATAAAAACTACACAGAAGCATTCTGTGAAACTTCTTTCTGATCTGTGCATTCATCTCACAGAGTTGAACCTTCCTTTTGATTGAGCAGTTTTTAAACAATCTTTTTGTAGAGTATCATAGTGGTCATTTGTAGCGCTTTGAGGCCTATGATGAAAAAGGCAATATCTTCACATAAAAAATAGTAGAAGCATTCTGCGAAAGTTCTTTCTGATCTCTGCATTCATCTCACAGAGTTGAACCATTGGTTTGATGGAGCAGTTTTAAAACACTCTTTTTGTAGGATCTGCAAGTGGACATTTGGAGCGCTTTGAGGCATTTGGTGAAAAATGAAATATCTTCCCATAAAAACTACACAGAAGCTTTCTGTGAAACTTCTTTCTCTTCTATGCATTCATTTCAAAGATATGAACCTTCTTTTGATTGAGCAGTCTTGAAACATTCTTTTTGTAGCATCTGCAAGTGGACATTTGGAGCGCTTTGAGGCCTATGGTGAGAAATGAAATATCTTCCCACAAAAATTACACAGAAACATTCAATGAAACATCTTTCTGATCTGTGCATTCATCTAACAGAGTTGAAAATTTGCTTTGATTGAGCAGTTTTGAAACACTCTTTTTGTAGAATCTGCAAGTGGACATTTCGAGGGCTTTGAGGCCTACGGTGAAAAAGGAAATATCTTCAAATAAAAACGACACAGAAGCATTCTGCGAATCTTCTTTCTTATCTGTGCATTCACCTAACAGAATTGAACCTTTCTTTGGACTGAGTAATCTTGAAACACTCTTTTTGTAGAATCTGCAACTGGACACATGGAGAACATTGAGGCCTATGGTGAAAAATGAAATATCTTCCCTTAAAAACTACACAGAAGCATTCTGTGAAACTTCTTTCTTAACTGTGCATTCATCTCACAGAGTTAAACCTTTTTTTTGATTGAGCTGTTTTGAAACACTCTTTTTGTGGAATCTGCAGGTAGACATTTGGAGCACTTTGAGGCCTATGGTGAAAAAGGAAATATCTTTACATAAAAAAGTACACAGAAGCATTCTGTGAAACTCCTTTCTGATCAGTGAATTCATCTTACATAGTTGAACCATTCTTTTCACTGAGCAGTTTTGAAACACTGTTTTTCTAGAATCTGCAATTAGACATTTGGAGAACATTGAGGCCTATGGTGGGAAAAGAAATATCTTCCCATAAAAACTAAACAGAAGAATTCGGTGAAACTTCGTTCTATTCTGTGAATTCACCACACAGAGTAGAACCTTTCTTTTGATCGAGCAGTTTCGAAAGACTCTTTTTGTAGAATCTGAAATTGGACATTTGGAACATCTTAGGGCCTATGGTGAAAAAATAAATATCTTCCAAAAAAAATTTCACAGAAGAATTCTGTGAAACTCCTTTCAGATTTGTACAGTCCTCTCAAAGAGTTGCAACTTTCTTTTGATTGAGCTGTTTTGAAACACTCTTTTTGTGGAATCTGCAAGAGGACATTTAGAGTGCTTTGAGGCCCATGGTGAAAAAGGAAATATCTTTACATAGAAACTACAGAGAAGAATTCTGCAAAACATTTTTTGATCTGTGCATTCATCTCACAGAGTTGAACTTTCTTTTGATTGAGCTCTTTTGAAACACTCTTTTTGTAGAATCTGCAATTTGACATTTGGAGAACATTGAGGCCTGTGGTAGAAAGAAATATCTTCCCAAAAAAACTACAAAGAAGCATTCTGTGAAACTTCTTTCTGTTCTGTGCATTCATCTCACAGAGTAGAACCTTTCTTTTGATTGAGCAGTTTTGAAACACTCTTTTTGTAGAATCTGCAAGTGGACATTTGGAGAGCTTTGAGGCCTATGGTGAAAAACGAAATATCTTCAAATAAAAACTACACAGAAGCATTCTGTGAAACTTCTTTCTGATCTGTGCATTCATCTAACAGAGTTGAACCTTTCTTTTGATTGAGCAGTTTTGAAACACTCTTTTTGTAGAATCTGCAAGTGGACATTTGGAGAACATTGAGGCCTATGGTGAAAAACGAAATATCTTCCCATAAAAACTACACAGAAGCATTCTGTGAAACTTCTTTCTGATCTGTGCATTCATCTAACAGAGTTGAACCTTTCTTTTGATTGAGCAGTTTTGAAACACTCTTTTTGTAGAATCTGCAAGTGGACATTTGGAGCGTTTTGAGGCCTATGGTGAAAAACGAAATATCTTCCCATAAAAACTACACAGAAGCATTCTGTGAAACTTCTTTCTGATCTGTGCATTCATCTCACGGAGGTGAAACTTTCTTTTCATTGAGCAGTTTCGAAACACTCTTTTTGTAGAATCTGCAAGTGGACATTGGAGCGCTTTTAGGCATACGGTCAAAAACGAAATATCTTCAAATAAAAACTACACAGAAGCATTCTGTGAAACTTCTTTCTCATCTGTGCATTCATCTAACAGAGTGGAACCTCTCTTTTGATTGAGGTGTTTTGAAACACACTTTTTGTAAAATCTGTAACTGGACATTTGGAGAACATTGAGGCATACGGTCAAAAACGTAATAACTTCCCATAAAAACTACACGGACGCATTCTGTGAAACTTCTTTCTAATCTGTGCGTTCAACTAACAGAGTTTAACCTTTATTTTGATTGCGCAGTGTAGAAACACACTTTTTGTAGTATCTGCAAGTGGATATTTGGAGTGCATTCAAAACTATAGTGGAAAAGGAAATAACTTCACATAAAAACTACACAGAAGCTTTCTGCGAAACTTCTTTCTGATCTGTGCATTTGTCTCACAGAGTTGAACCTTTCTTTTCATTGAGCAGTTTGGAAACAATTTTTATAGAAGCTGCAATGGACATTTGGAGAGCTTTGAGGCCTATGGTGAAAAACGAAATGTCTTCACATAAAAACGACCCCGAAGCATTCTGTGAAACTACTCTCTGATCTGTGAATTCATCTCACAGAGTTGAACCTTTCTTTTGATTGAGCAGTTTTGAAACATTCTTTCTGTAGAATCTGCAAGTGGACATTTTGAGGGTTTTGAGGCCTCTGGTGAAAAAGGAAATATCTTCAGATAAAAACTACAGTGAATCATTCTTCGAAACTTCTTTCTGATCTGTGCATTCATCTCACAGATTTGAACTTTTTTTCATTGTTCTCTTTTGAAACTCTCTTTTTGTTGAATCTGCAAGTAGACATTTGGAGCGCTTTGAGGTCAATGGTGAAAAAGGAAATATCTTCACATAAAAACTACACAGAAGCATTCTGCAAAACTTCTTTCTGATCTATGCATTCACCACACAGAATTTAACCCGTCTTTCAATTGAGCAGTTTTGAAACACTCTTTTTGTAGAATCTGCAAGTGGTCATTTTGAGTGCTTCAAGGCCTATGGTGAAAAAGAAAATATCTTCAAATAAAAACTACACAGAAGCATTCTGGGAAACTTCCTTCTGATCTGAGCATTCAGCTCACAGAGTTGAACTTTTCTTTTGATTGAGCAGTTTTGAAACAATCTTTTTGTCGAATCTGCAAGTGGACATTTTGAGTGCTTTTAGGCCTATGGTGAAAAAGGAACTATCTTCCCATAAAAACTACACAGAAGCACTCTGTGAAACTTCTTTCTGATCTGTACATTCATCTCATGAAGTTGAACCTTTCTGTTCATTGAGCAGCTTTGAAACATTCTTTTTGTAGAATCTGCAACTGGACATTTGGAGGGCTTTGAGGACTATTGTTGAAAAACGAATATCTTCAAATAAAACCTACACAGAAGCATTATGTGAAACTACTTTCTTATCTGTGCATTCATCTAACAGAGTTGAACCGTTCTTTTGATTGATCTGTTTTGAAACACTCTTTTTGTAGAATCTGCAAGTGGATATTTGGAGAATATTGAGGCCTATGGTGAAACACCAAATATCTTCCCATAAAAACTATACGGAAGCATTCTGTGAAACTTCTTTCTGATCTGTGCATTCATCTAAGAAATTTGAACCTTTGTTTTGATTGAGCTGTTTTGAAATACTCTTTTCATATAATCTACATGTGGACATTTGGAATACATTTTGGCCTAAAGTGAGAAACGAAGTATCATTGCATAAAAATTACATAGAAGCATTCTGTGAACCTTTTCTCAGTTCTGTGCATTCATCTAACAGAGTTGAAAATTTCTTTCGATTGAGTTGTTTTGAAACACTCTTTTGGTAGAATCTGCAAGTGGACATTTGGAGAACATTGAGGTCTAAGGTGAAAAATGGAGTATCTTCACCTAAAAACTACACAGAAGCATTCTGCAAAAGTTCTCTCTGATTTCTGCATTCATCTCACAGAGTTGACCCTTTCTTTTGAGTGAGCAGTTTTGAAACACCCTT
This sequence comes from Hylobates pileatus, assembly GCA_021498465.1. Taxonomy (NCBI): domain Eukaryota; kingdom Metazoa; phylum Chordata; class Mammalia; order Primates; family Hylobatidae; genus Hylobates; species Hylobates pileatus. The sequence continues at coordinate 88,322 of JAKFGR010000040.1, forward strand.
TTTGTAGAATTTGCAAGTAGACATTTGGAACGATTTGAGGCCTATGGTGAAAAAGGAAATATCTTCACATAAAAAGTACACAGAAGCATTCTAGAAAGCTTCTCTCTGATCTGGGCATTCAGCTCAAAGAGTTGAACCTTTCTTTTGATTGAGCAGTTTTGAAACACTCTTTTTGTAGAATCTGCAAGAGCACATTTAGAGCGCTTTCAGGCCTATGGTGAAAAAGGAAATATCTTCAAATAAAAACAACACAGAAGCATTCTGTGAAACTGCTTTCTGATCTGTGCATTCGTCTCACAGATTTGAAGTTTCTTTTGATTGAGCAATTTTGAAACACTATTTTTGTGGAATCTGCAAGTGGACATTTGGAGCGCTTTGAGGCCTATGGTGAAAAAGGAAATATCTTCACATAAAAACAACACAGAAGCATTCTGGGAAACTTCATTCTGATTTGTGCATTCCTCTCACAGAGTTGAACGTTTATTTGATGGAGCAGGTTTGAAACACTCTTTTTGTAGAATCTGCAAGTGGACATTTGGAGTGCTTTGAGGCCTATGGTGAAAAAGGAAATATCTTCCCATAAAAACTACACAGAAGCATTCTGTGAAACTTCTTTCTGATCTGTGCATTCATCTCACAGAGTTGAACCTTTCTTTTGATTGAGCAGTTTTGAAACACTCTTTTTGTAGAATCTGCAAGTGGACATTTTGAATGTTTTGGGGCCTATGGTGAAAAACGAAATATCTTCCCAAAAAAACTACACAGAAGCATTCTGTGAAACTCCTTTCTGATCTGCGCATTCATGTCAGAGAGTTGAACCTTTCTTTTGATTGAGCAATTTTGAAACACTCTTTTTGTAGAATCTGCAAGTGAACATTTGGAAAACATTGGGGTTTATGGTGAAAAATGTAATATCTTCCCATGAAAGCTACACAGAAGAACTCTGTGAAAATTCTTTCTAATATGTGTATTCATCTAACAGAGTTTAAACTTTCTTGTGATTGCGCAGTTCTGAAACAGTTTTTGTAGAATCTGAAAGTGGACATTTGGAGAATATTGAGACCTATGGTGAAAAACGAAACATCTTTCCATAAAAACTACACAGAAGCATTCTGTGAAACTTCTTTCTGATCTGTGCATTCATCTCACAGAGTTGCACCTTTCTTTTGATTGAGCAGTTTTGAAACACTCTTTTTGAACTATCTGCAAGTGAACATATGGAGTGTTTTGAGGCCTGTGGTGAAAAATGAAATATCTTCTCATAAAGACTACAGAGAAGCATTCTCTGTAACTTCTTTCTGAATTGTGCATTCATCTCAGAGAGTTGAACCTTTCCTTTGATTGAGCAGTTTTGAAAAACTCTTTGTAGAATCTGCAAGTGGACATTTGGAGAACTTTGAGTCCTATGGTGAAAAAGGAATTATCTTCACATAAAACTACACAGAATCATTCTGTGAAACTTCTTTCTGGCCTGTGCAATCGCTTCATAGCGTTGAACCTTTCTTTTGATTGAATCGTTTTGAAACACTCTTTTTGTAGGATCTGCAAGTGGACATTAGGAGAGTATTGAGGACTAAGTTGAAAAAAGAAATATCTTCCCATAGAAACTACACAGAAGCATGCTGTGAAACTTCTTCCTCTTCTGTGCATTCACCTCACATTGATGAACCTTTGTTTTCATTGAGCAGATTTGTAACACTCTTTTTGTAGAATTTGCAAGTGGACATTTTGATCGTTTTGAGGCCCATGGTGAGAAATGAAATATCTTCAAATAAAAACTACACAGAAGCATTCTGTGAAACTTCTTTCTGATCTGTGCATTCATCTCACAGAGTTGAAACTTTCTTTTGTTTGAGGAGTTTTGAAACACTCTTTTTGTAGAATCTGCAAGTGGACATCGAGAGAGCATTGAGGCCTATGGTGAAAAACGAAATATCTTCCCAAGAAAATTACACAGAAGGCTTCTGTGAAACTTCTTTCTCTTCTGTGCATTCATCTAACAGAGTTGCACCTTTCTTTTGACTGAGCAGTTTAGAAACACTCTTTTTGCAGAATCTGCATGTGGACATTTGGAGAACATTGAGGCCTATATTGAAAAACGAAATATCTTCCCATAAAAACTACACAGAAGCATTCTGTGAAACTTCTTTCTGATCTGTGCATTCATCTAACAGAGTTGAAACTTTCTTTTGATTGAGCTGTTTTGAAACACTCTTTTGTAGAATCTGCAAGTGGACAATTTGAGAACAGTCAGGTTAACATTGAATAACGTAATATCTTCCCATAAAAACTACACAGAAGCATTCTGTGAAACTTCCTTTGATTCTGTTCATTCATCTCACAAAGTAGTACCTTTCCTTTGACTCAGCAGTTTTGAAACACTATTTGTAGAATCTGCAAGTGGACATTTGGAGAACATTGAGGCCTACGGTGAAAAAAGAAATATCTTCTCATAAAAGCTACACGGAAGCATTCTGTGAAACTTCTTTCTATCCTGTGCATTCATCTCACAGAGTTGATACTTTCTCTTGATTGAGCAGTTTTGAAACACATATTTGTAGAATCTGCAATTGGACATATGCAGAACATTGAGGCTTTTGGTGAAAAACGAAATATCTTCCCAAAAAAACTACACAGAAGCATTCTGTGAAACTTTTTTCTGTTGTGTGCATTCATCTCACAGAGTAGAACCTTCCTTTTGATTGAATAGTTTTGAAACACTCTTTTTGTAGAATCTACAAGTGGACATTTAGAGAGCTTTCAGGACTGTGGTGAAAAACGAAATATCTTCAAATAAAAACTACACAGAATCATTCTGCAAAACTTCTTTCTGATCTGTGCATTCATCTCAAAGATTTGAATCTTTCTTTAGATTGAGCAGTTTTGAAACACACTTTTTTAGAATCTGCAAGTGAACGTTTGCAGCACTTTGAGGCCTATGGTGAAAAAGGAAATATTTTCACCTAAAAACTACACAGAAGCATTCTACAAAACTTCCTTCTGGTGCATGCATTTATCTCACAGAGTTGAACTTTTGATTGATCAGTTTTGAAACACTCTTTTGTAGAATCTGCAAGTTGACTTTTGGATCGTTTTGGTCCTATGGTGAAAAAGGAAATATCTTCACATAAAAACTACACAGAAGCCTTCTGCAAAACTTCTTTCCCATCTGTGCATTCATCTCACAGAGTTGAAACCTTCTTTTGATTGAGCAGTTTTGAAACACTCTTTTTGTAGAATCTGCAAGTGGACATTTGGAGCGCTTTGAGGCTTATGTTGAAAAAGGAAATATCTTCAAATAAAAACAACACAGAAGCATTCTGTGAAACTTCTTTCTGATCTGTGCATTCATTTCACAGAGTTGAACTTTCATTTGATTAAGCAGTTTTGAAACCCTCTGTTTGTGGAATCTGCAAGTGGATATTTGGAGCAACTTGAGACCCATGGTGAAAAATAAAATATCTTCAAATAAAAACATCACAGAAGCATTCTGTGAAACTTCTTTCTAATCTGTTCATTCATCTAATGGAGTTGAATATTTCTTTTGACTGAGCATTGTTGAAACACTCTTTTTGTAGAATCTGCAAGTGGACATTTGGAGAACATTGAGGCCTAGGGTGCAAAACAAAATATCTTCCCATAAAAAGTACATAGAAGCATTCTGTGAACCTTTTCTCAGTTCTGTGCATTCATCTAACAGAGTTGAAAATTTCTTTCGATTGAGTTGTTTTGAAACACTCTTTTTGTGGAATCTGCAAGTGGACATTTGGAGATCATTGAGGCCTAGGGTGAAAATCGAAATATCTTCCTATAAAAACTACAAAGAAGCATTCTGTTAAACTCCTTTCTGTTCTGTGCATTTATCTCACAGAGAAGATATTTTCTTTTATTGAGCAGTTTTGAAACACTCTTTTTGTAGAATCTGCAAGTGGACCTTTGGAGCTCTTTGAGGCCTAAGCTGAAAAAGGAAATATCTTCAAACACAAACTACACAGAAGCATTCTGCAAATCTTCTTTCTGATCTCTGCCTTCATCTAACAGAGTTGAACCTTTCTTTTCACTGAGCAGTTTTGACACACTCTTTTTGTAGAATCTGCAAGTGGACATTTGGAGAACATTGGGGCCTATAGTGAAAAACGAAACATCTTCCAAAAAACTACACAGAAGCATTCTGTGAAACTTTTTTCTTTTCTGTGTATTCATCTAACAGAGTTGAACATTTCTCTTGATTCATCAGTTTTGAGACACGCTTTTTGTGGAATCTGCAAGTGGATCTTTCGAATGCATTGTGGCCTATGGTGAAAAACGAAATATCCTTCCATAAAAACTACACAGATGGATTCTGTGAAACTTCTTTCTGTTCTGTGAATTCATCTCACAGAGTTGAACCGTTCTTTTGATGGAGTAGTTTTGAAAAACTCTTTTTGTAGAATCTGCAAGTGGACATTTGGAGTGCTTTGGGGCCTGTCGGGAAAAAGGAAATATCTCCACATAAAGACAACAAAGAAGCATTCTTGGAAATTTCTTCTAATCTGTGCATTCATCTCACAGAGTTGAATCTTTCTTTTGATTGAGGGGTTTTTTAACACTCTTTTTGTAGAATTTCCAAGTGGACATTTGGAGCGCTTTGAGGCCTATGGTGGAAAAGGAAATATCTTCCCATAAAAACTACACAGAAGCATTCTGGGAAACTTCTTTCTGATCTGTGCATTCATCTAACAGAGGTGAAATTTTCTTTTGATTGAGTAGTTTTGAAACACTCCTTTGGAGAATCTGCAAGTGGACATTTGGAGCGGTTTGGGACCTATGATGAAAAAGGAAATATGTTCACATAAAAACTAAACAGAAGCATTCTGTGAAACTTTCTTCTGATCTGTGCATTCATCTCACAGAGTTCAACCTATCTTTTGATGGAGCATTTTTGAATCACTCTTTTTGTAGAATCTGGAAGTGGACATTTGCAGCGCTTTGAGGCCTAGGGTGAAAAAGGAAATATCTTCACATAAAAACTACACAGAAGCTTTCTGTGAAACTTCTTTCTGATCTGTGCATTCATATCAAAGAGTTGAACCTTTCTTTTGATTGATCAGTTTAGAAACACTCTGTTGGTAGAATCTGCAAGTGGACATTTGAAGTGCTTTGAGGCCTGTGGTGAAAAAGAAATATCTGCACATGAAAACTACACAGAAGCATTCTGTGAAACTTCTTTCTATTCTCTGCATTCGTCTCACTGACTTGAACCTTACTTTTGATTGAGCAGTTTTGAAACACTCTCTTGGTAGAATCTGCAAGTGGACATTTGAGAACATTGAGGCCTATGGTGAAAAAGAAATATCTTCATAAAAACTACCTAGAAGCATTCTGTTAAACTTCATTCTCTTATGTGTGTTCACCACACAGAGAAGAAACTTTCTTTTGATTGAGCAGTTTTGAAACACTCTTTTTCTAGAATCTGCAAGTGGACATTTGGAGTGCTTCGAGGCCTATGGTGAAAAAGGAAATATCTTCACATAAAAATGACACAGAAGCATTCTGCAAAACTTCTCTCTGATCTGTGCATTCATTTCACAGAGTTGATCCTCTCTTTTGATTGAGCTGTTTTGAAGAACCCTTTTTGTAAAATCTGTAAGTGGACATTTGGAGTGCTTCGAGGCCTATGGTGAAAAACGAATTATCTTTGAATAAAAACTACAGAGAAGCATTATGTGAAACATCTTTCTGATCTGTGCATTCATCTAACAGAGTTGAACCTTTTTTTGACTGAGCAGTGTTGAGACACTCTCTTTGTAGAATCTGCAAGTGGACATTCGGAGAGCTTTGAGGCCTAGGGTGAAAAACGAAATATCTTCCAATAAAAACTACACAGAGGCATTCCATTAAACTTCTATCTGTTCTGTTGGTTTATCTCTCAGAAAAGAACTTTTCGTTTGAGCAGTTTTGAAATACTCTTTTTGTAGAAACTGTAAGTGGACGTTTGAAGAGCATTGAGGCCTATGATGAAAAACGAAATATCTTCCCATGAAAACTACACAGAAGGATTCTGTGAAACTTCTTTCTGATCTGTGCATTCAACTAACAGAGTTGAACTTTACTTTTCACTGAGCAGTATTGAAACACTCTTTTGTAGAATCTGCAAGTGCACATTTGTAGAACATTGAGGCCAATGTTGAAAAAAATATCTTCCCATAAAAAATACATGGAAGCATTCTGTGAAACTTCCTTCTGATCTATACATTCAACTAACAGAGTTTAACAATATTTTTAATTGAGCAGTTTTGAAACACTCTATTTGTAGAATCTGCAAGTGGACATTTGGATCGTTTTGAGTCCTATGGTGAAAAATGAAATATCTTCCCATGAAAACTACACAGAAGCATTCTCTGAAACTTCTTTCTGATCTGTGCATTCATCTGACAGAGTTGAACTTTCATTTGACTGAGCTGTTTTGTAACACTTTTTGGATAATCTGCAACTGGACACATGGAGAACATTGAGGCCTATGGTGAAAAATGAAATATCTTCCCATGAAAACTATACATAAGGATTTAGTGAAACTTCTTTCTGATCTGTGCATTTATCTTACAGAGATGAACCTATCTTTTGATTGAGCAGTTTTGAAACAGTCTTTTTGTAGAACTTGCAAGTGGACATTTGGAGAGCATTGAGGCCTATGGTGAGAAATGAAATATCTTCACATAAAAACAACACAGAAGCATTCTGCAAAACTTCTTTATGATCTGTGCATTCATCTCACAGAGTTGAACCTTTCCTATTATTGAGCATTTCTGAAACACTCCTTTTGTAGAATGTGGAAGTGGACATTTGGAGTGCTTTGAGGCCTATGGTGAAAAAGGAAATATCTTCACATAAAAACTGCACAGAAGCATTCTGCAAAACTTGTGTCTGATCTGTGCATTTATCTCACAGCATTGAACCTTTCTTTTCATTGAGCAGTTTTGAAACTCTCTTTGTGTAGAATCTGAAAGTGGACATTTGGAGTGCTTTGGTGCCTATGGTGAAAAAGAAATATCTGCTCATAAAAACGACACAGAAGCATTCTGCAAATCTTAATTCTGATCTGTGCATTCATATCAAAGAGTTGAACCTTTCTTTTGAATGAGCAGTTTGAAACACTCTTTTTGTAGAATCTGCATGTGTACATTTCTAGTGCTTTGAGGCCTATGGTGAAAAAGGAAATATCTCTACATAAAAATTGCACAGAAGCATTCTGACAAACTTGCTTGTTATGTGTGCATTCCTGACTCAGAGTTTAACCTTTCTTTTCATTGAGCAGTTTTGAAACACTCTTTTTGTGGAATCTGCCATTGGATATTTGGAGTGCTTTGAGGCAAATGGTCAAAAAGAAAATATCTTAACATAAAAAATACACAGAAGCATTCTGTGAAAATTTCTCAGATCTGTGCATTCATCTCACACAGTTGAACCTTTTTTTAGATTGAGCTGTTTTGAAACACTCCTTTTGTGGAATCTGCAGGTAGACATTTGGAGCACGTTGAGGACTATGGTGAAAAAGGAAATATCTTCACATAAAAAGTAAACAGAAGCATTCTGGGAAACTTCTTTCTTATATGTACATTTATCTCACAGAGTTGAATATTTCTTTTGATTGAGCAGTTTTGAGACACTCTTTCTGTGGAATATGCAAGTGGACATTTGGAGCGCTTTGAGGCCTATGGTCAAAAACGAAATATCTTCTCATAAAAACTACATAGAAGCATTCTGTGAAACTTCTTTCTGATCTGTGCATTCATCTCAAAGAGTTGAACCTTTCTTTTGATTGAGCAGTTTTGAAACACTCTTTTTTCAGAATCTGCAAGTGGATATTTGGAGCACTTTGAGGCGTATAGTGAAAAAGTGAATATCTCCAAATAAAAACCTCAGAGAAGCATTCTGTGAAACTTCTTTCTGGTCTGTGCATTCATCTCACAGAGTTGAACCTTTCTTTTGATTGAGCAGTTTTGAAACACTCTTTTTGTAGAATCTGCAAGAGGACATTTGGAGCGCTTTGAGGCCTATGGTGAAAAAGGAACTATCTTTACATAAAAACTACACAGAAGAATTCTGTGAAACATTTTTTGATCTGTGCATTCATCTCACAGAGCTGAACCTCATTTTTGATTGAGCTGTTTTGAAACACTCTTTTTGTGGAATCTGCAAGTAGACATTTGGAGCGCTTTGAGACCTATGGTGAAAAAGGAAATATCTTCACATAAAAAGTACACAGAAGCATTCTGGGAAACTTCTTTCTGATCTGTGCATTCATCTCAAAGAGTTGAACCTTTCTTTTGATTGAGCAGTTTTGAAACACTCTTTTTGTAGAATCTGCAAGTGGACATTAGCGGTGCTTTGAGGCCTATGGTGAAAAAGGAAATATCTTTACCTAAAAACTACACAGAAGCATTCTGGGAAACTTCTTTCTGATATGAGCATTCATCTCAAAGAGTTGAACCTTTCTTTTGATTGAGCAGTTTTGAAACACTCTTTTTGCAGAATCTGCAAGTGGACATTTGGAGCGCTTTGAGGAGTATAGTGAAAAAGGGAATATCTCCAAATAAAAACCTCACAGAAGCATTCTGCGAAACTTCTTTCTGGTCTGTGCATTCATCTCACAGAGTTGAAACTTTCTTTGGATTGAGCAGTTTTGAAACACTCTTTTTGCAGAATCTGCAAGTGGATATTTGGAGTGACTTGAGACCCATGGTGAAAAATAAAATATCTTCAAATATAAACTATACAGAAGCATTCTGTGAAACTTCTTTCTGATCTGTGCATTCATCTCAGAGAGTTGAACATTTCTTTTGATTGAGCAGTTTTGAAACACACTTTTTGTAGAATCTGTTAGTGGACATTAGGAGAGCATTGAGGCCTAAGTGGAAAAAAGGAATATCTTCCCATAAAAACTACACAGAAGCATTCTGTGAAACTTCTTTCTGATTTGTGCATCCAACTAACAGAGTTGAACCTTACTTTTGATTGAGGAGTTTTGAAACACTCTATTTCTAGAATCTGCAAGTGGACATTTGTAGAGCATTGAGGCCTAAGGTGAAAACCGAAATATCTTCAAATAAAAACTACACAGAAGCATTCTGTGAAACTTCTTTCTGGTCTGTGCATTCATCTAACAGAGTTGAAAGTTTCTTTTGATTGATCTGTTTTGAAACACTTTTTCTGGAATCTGCAAGTGGACATTTGGAAAACATTGAGGCATACTGTGAAAAACGAAATATCTTTCCATAAAAACTACACAGAAGCATTCTGTGAAATTTCTTTTTATTTTTTGCATTCATCTAACAGAGTTGAAGTTTTCTTTTGACTAAGCACGGTTGAAGTATACTTTTTATAGTATCTGTAAGCGGACATTTGGAGAGCATTGAGGCCTACAGTGAAAAAAGAAATATCTTCCCATAAAAACTACCTAGAAGCATTCTGTTAAACATTTTCTGTTCTGTGCATTCATCTCACAGACAAGAAGTTTTGTTTTGATTGAGCTGTTTTGAAACCCTCTTTTTGTAGAATCTGGAAGTGGACATTCAGAGCACTTTGAAGCCTATGGTGAAAATGGAAATATCTTCAAATAAAAACTACACAAAAGCAATCTGTGAAACTTCTTTCTGATCTGTGCATTCATCTCACAGAGTTGAACCTTTCTTTTGATTAAGTAGTTTTGAAAAACTCTTTTTGTGGAATCTGCAACTGGACATTTGGAGCTCTTTAAGGCCTATAGTGAAAAAGAGAATATCAGCACATAAAAACTACACAGAAGCATACTGTGAAACTTCTTTCTGATTGGTGCATTCATCTCAGAGACTTGAACCTTTGTTTTGAAAGAGCAGTTTTGAAACTCTCTTTTTGTAGAATGTGCAAGTGGATATTTGCAGTGCTTTGAGGCCTATGGTGAAAAAGGAAATATCTGCACACAATAAGTACACAGTAGCATTCAGCGAAACTTCTTTCTGATCTGTGCATTCATCTCACAGATTTTAACCTTTCTTTTCATTGAGCAGTTTTGAAACACTCTTTTTGTAGAATCTGCAAGTGGACATTTGGAGAACATTGAGGCCTCCGGTGAAAAATGTAATATCTTCCAGTAAAAACTATACAGAAGCATTCTGTGAAACTTCTTTCTGATCTGTGCTTTCATCTCACAGAGTTGAACTTTTCTTTTGATTGAGCAGTTTTGAAACACTCTTTTTGTGGAACCTGCAAGTGGATATTTGGAGAAAATTGAGTCCTATGGTGAAAAACAAAATATCTTCCCATAAAAACTACACAGAAGCATTCTGTGAAACTTCTTTCAGATCTGTGCATTCATGTAACAGAGCTGAACATTTCTTTTGATTGAGCTGTTTTGAAACACTCTTTTTGTAGAATCTGGATGTGGAAATTTGGTGAATATTGAGGCCTATGTTGAAAAACGTAATATCTTCTCATAGAAACTACACAGAAGCATTCTGTGAAACTTCGTTCTGATCTGTGCATTCATCTAATGGAGTTGATCCTTTCTTTTGATTGAGCAGTTTTGAAACACACTTTTTGTAGAATCTGCAAGTGGACATTTGACGAACATTGAGGCCAATGCTGAAAAACGTTATACCTTCCCATAAAAACTACACAGAAGCATTGTGTGAAACTTCTTTCTAATCTGTACGTTCATCTAACTGAGTTTAAAGTTTCTTTTGATTGCGCAGTTTTGAGACACTGTTATTGCAGAATCTGCAAGAGGATATTTCGAGAACACTGAGGCCTATGGTGAAAAATGAAATATCTTCCCAGAAAAACTACAGAGAAGCATTCTGTGAAAATATTCTCTGTTCTGTGTTTTCATCTAACAGAGTTGAACTTTCTTTTAATTGACTTGTTTTTTAACACTGTTTTGGTAGAATCTGCAAGTGGATATTTTGATTGATTTGAGGCCTACGTGGAAAAAGGAATATCTTCAAATAAACACGAACAGAAGCATCCTGTGAAACTTCTTTCTGATCTGTGCATTCATCTAACAGAGTTCAACATTTCTTTTGATTGAGCTGTTTTGTAACACTCTTTTTATAGAATCTGCAAGTGGACATTTGTGGAACTTTGAGGCCTACGGTGAGAAACGAAATATCTTCCCACAAAAACTACACAGAACCATTCTGTGAAACTTCTTACTGATCTGTGCATTCATCTAACAGGGTTGAATTTTTCTTTTGATTGAGCAGTTTTGAAACACATTTTTTGTGGAATCTGCAAGTGGACATTAGGAGGACATTGAGGCCTATATTGAAAAACGAAATATCTTCCCATAAGAACTGAACGGAAGCATTCTGTGAAACTTCTTTCTATTCTGTGATTTCATTTAACATAGTTGAACCTTTCTTTTGATTGAGCTGTTTTGAGACACTCTTTTTGTTGAATCTGCAAGTGGACATTTGGGGAACATTGAGGCCTACGGTGAAAAGAATGGAATGGAAAGGAGTGGAGTGGAATGGAGTGGAATGGAATGGAATGGAATGGAATGGAATGGAATGGAATGGAATGGAGTGGAGTGGAGTGGAGTGGAATGGAATGGAATGGAATGGAATGGAATAAAATGGAAAAAAATGCAGTGGAGTGTAATGGAGTGCAATGGAGAAGAAAGAAAGGGAGTGGAGTGGAGTAAAACCAAGTGGTATGGAATGGAATGGAATGGAATGGAATGGAATGGAATGGAATGGAATGGAATGGAATGGAATGGAATGGAATGGAATGCAGTGGATTGGAGTGGAGTTGCATGGAGGGGAATGGAATGGAATAGAATGGAATGGAATGGAATGCAATGGAATGGAATGGAATGGAATGGAATGGAATGGAATGGAATGGAATGGAATGGAATGGAATGGAATGGAATGGAATGGAATGGAATGGAATGGAATGCGTTGCAATAGAATGGGATGGAATGGAATGGGATAGAATGGAACGGAAGGAAAGGAATGTAATGGAATGGATCGGAATGGAATGGAATGCAGTGGAGTGGAGTGGAATGGAGTGGAATGGAATGGAATGGAATGGAATGGAGTGGAGTGGAGTGGAATGGAGTGGAATGGAATGGAATGGAATGGATTGGAGTGGAGTGGAGTGGAATGGAGTGGAGTGGAGAAGAGTGGATTTGAATTATGGAATGGAATGGAATGCAATGGAATGGAATGGAATGGAATGGAATGCAGTGCATTGGAGTGGAGTGGAGTGGAATGGAATGGAATGGAATGGAATGGAATGGAATGGAATGGAATGCAATGGAATGGAATGGAATGGAATGGAATGGAATGGAATGCAATGGAATGGAATGGAATGGAATGGAATGGAATGGAATGGAATGGAATGGAATGGAATGGAATGGAATGGAATGGAATGGAATGGAATGGAATGCAATGGAATGGAATGGAATGCAATGGAATGGAATGGAATGGAATGGAATGGAATGGAAAAAAGTGCAGTGGAGTGCAGTGGAGTGGAATGGAGAAGAAAGGAAGGGAGTGGAGTGGAGTGGAATGGAGTGGAATGGAATGGAATGGAATGGAATGGAGAAGAGTGGAGTGGAATGGAGTGGAGTGGAATGGAATGGAATGGAATGGAATGGAATGGAATGGAATGGAATGGAATGGAATGGAATGGAATGGAATGGAATGGAATGGAATGGAATGGAATGGAGGCGAATGGGAAGGAATGGAATGCAGTGGAGTGGAGAGGAGTGGAGTGGAGAAGAGTGGATTTGAATTGAATGGAATGGAATGGAATGGATTGGAGTGGAGTGGATTATATTTGAAATGAATAGGATGGAATGGAATGGAATGGAATGGAATGGAATGGAATGGAATGGAATGGAATGGAATGGAATGGAATGGAATGGAATGGAATGGAATGCAATGGAATGGAATGGAAAGGAATGGAATGGAATGGAATGGAATGGAATGGAATGGAATGGAATGGAATGGAATGGAATGGAATGGAATGGAATAGAATGGAATGGAATGGAATGGAATGGAATGGAATGGAATGGAATGGAATGGAATGGAAAGTAATGGAATGGAATGCAATACAATGGAATGGAATGGAATGCAGTGGATTGGAGTGGAGTTGCGTGGAGGGGAATGGAATGGAATGGAATGGAATGGAATGGAATGGAATGGAATGGAATGGAATGGAATGGAATGGAATGGAATGGAATGGAATGGAATGGAATGGAATGGAATGGAATGGAAAAAGTGCAGTGGAGTGCAGTGGAGTGGAATGGAGAAGAAAGGAAGGGAGTGGAGTGGAGTGGAATGGAGTGGAATGGAATGGAATGGAATGGAATGGAATGGAATGGAATGGAATGGAATGGATTGGAACATATTGGACTGCAAAGCAGGAGAATGTGAAAAAATGGAATGCAGTGGAGTGGAGAGAAGTGGAGTGGAGAAGAGTAGATTTGAATTGAATGGAATGGAATGGAATGGATTGGAGTGGAGTGGAGTGGATTCTAGTGGAAAAGAATGGAATGGAATGGAATGGAATGGAATGGAATGGAATGGAATGGAATGGAATGGAATGGAATGGAATGGAATGGAATGGAATGGAATGGAATGGAATGGAATGGAATGAAATGGAATGGAATGGAATGGAATGGAATGGAGTGGAGTGCAGTGGAGTGGAGTGGAATGGAGTGGAATGGAATGGAATGGAGTGGAATGGAATGGAATGGAATGGAATGGAATGGAATGGAATGGAATGGAATGGAATGGAATGGAATGGAATGGAATGGAATGGAATGGAATGGAGTGGATTGGAATGGAATGGAATGGAATGGAATGGAATGGAATGGAATGGAATGGATTGGAGTGGAGTGGAATGGAATGGAATGGAATGGAATGGAATGGAATGGAATGGAATGGAATGGAATGGAATGGAATGGAATGCAATGGAATGGAATGGAATGGAATGGAGAAGAAAGGAAGGGAGTGGAGTGGAGTGGAATGGAAAGGAATGGAATGGAATGGAATGGAATGGAATGGAATGGAATGGAATGGAATGGAATGGAATGGAATGGAATGGAATGGAATGGAATGGAATGGAATGGAGAAGAAAGGAATGTAGTGGAGTCGAGTGGAATGGAGTGGAATGGAGTGGAATAGAATGGAATGGAATGGAATGGAATGGAATGGAATGGAATGGAGTGGATTGGAATGGAGGCGAAAGGAAGGAATGGAATGCAGTGGAGTGGAGAGGAGGGGAGTGCAGAAGAGTGGATATGTATAGAATGGAATGGAATGGAATGGAATGGAATGGAATGGAATGGACAGGAGTGGAGTGGAATCTAGTTGAAATGAATGGAATGGAATGGAATGGAATGAATGGAAAAAATTGCAGTGGAGTGGAGCAGAGTGGAATGGAAAAGAAAGGAATGGAGTGGAGTGGAATGGAATGGAATGGAATGGAATGGAATGGAATGGAATGGAATACAATGCAATGGAATAGAATGGAATGGAATGGAAGGAAACGGAATGGATTGAATGGAATGGAATGGAATGGAATGGAATGGAATGGAATGGAATGGAATGGAATGGAATGGAATGGAATGGAATGGAATGGAATGGAATGGAATGCAACGGAATGGAATGGAATGGAATGAATATAAAAAATTGCAGTGGAGTGTACTGGAGTGGAATGGAGAAGAAAGGAATGGGGTGGACTGGGGTGAAATGGAGTAGAGTGGAATGGAATGGAATGGAATGGAATGGAATGGAATGGAATGGAATGGAATGGAATGGAATGGAATGGAATGGAATGGAATTGAATGGAATGGAATGGAATGGAATGGAATGGAATGGAATGGAGTGGAATGGAATGGAATGGAATGGAATGGAATGGAATGAAAAGGAATGGAATGGAGTGGAATGGAATGGAATGGAATGGAATGGAATGGAATGGAATGGAATGGAATAGAATGGAATGGAATGGAATGGAAGGGAATGGAAAATGTGCAGTGTAGTTTAGTGAAGTGGAATGGAGAAGAATAGAAGGCAGTGCAGTGGAGTTTAATGGAGTGGAATGGAATAGAATGGAATGGAATGGAATGGAATGGAATGGAATGGAATGGAATGGAATGGAATGGAATAGAATGGAATGGAATGGGATGGAATGGAATGGAATGGAATGGAATGGAATGGAATGGAATGGAATGGAATGGAATGAAATGGAATGGAATGGAATGGAAGTGAATGGAATGGAATTGAATGGAATGAAATGAAAGGCAATGGAATGGAATGGAATGGAATGGAATGGAATGGAATGGAATGGAATGGAATGGAATGGAATGGAATGCAATGGATTGGAGTGCAGTTGCGTGGAGGGGAATGGAATGGAATGTAATTGAATGGAATGGAACAGAATGGAATGGAATGGAATGGAATGGAATGGAATAGAATGGAATGGAATGGAATGGAATGGAATGGAATGGAATGGAATGGAATGGAAAGGAATGGAATGGAATGGAATGGAATGGAATGGAATGGAATGGAATGGAATGGAATGGAATGGAATGGAATGGAATGGAATGGAATGGAATGGATTGCAAGGGAACATAACGGAATGGAATGGAATGGAATGGAATGGAATGAATGGAATGGAATGGAATGGAATGAATGGAATGCAGTGGATTGAAGAAGAGGGGACTGGTATTGAAAGGAATGGAATGAATGGAATGGAATGCAATGGAATGGAATGGAATGGAGGGGAGGGGAGTGGATTCTAGTGTAAAAGAATGTAATGGAACTGAATGGAATGGAAGGGAATGGAATGGAACGGAATGGAATGCAATGCAATGGAATGAAAAAGAATGGAATGGAATGCAATGAATGGAATGGAATGGAATGGAATGGAATGGAATGGAATGGAATGCAATGGAATGGAATGGAATGGAATGGAATGGAATGGAATGGAATGGAATGGAATGGAATGGAATGGAATGAATGGAAAAAAGTGCAGTGGAGTGTAGTGGAGTGGAATGGAGAAGAATGGAATGGAGTGGATTGGAATGGAATGGAATGGAATGGAATGCAATGGAATGGAATGGAAAGGAATGGAATGGAATGCAATGCAATGGGATAGAATTGAATGGAATGGAATGCAATGGAATGGAAAGGAATGGAATGGAGAGGAATGGATTGGAATGGAATGGAGTGGAGTGGAGTGGAGTGGATTGGAACGGAATGGAATGGAATGGAATGGAATGGAATGGAATGGAATGGAATGGAATGGAATGCAGTGGATTGGAAAGCAGTTGCGTGAAGTGGAAGGGAATGGAATGGAATGGAATGGAATGGAATGGAATGGAATGGAATGGAAGGGAAGGGAAGGGAATGGAATGGAATGGAATGGAATGGAATGGAATGGAGCGGAATGAAATGGAGTGGAATGGAATAGAAAGGAATGGAATGGAATGGAATGGAATGGAATGGAATGGAATGGAATGGAATGGAATGGAATGGAATGGAATGGAATGGAATGGAGGTGAATGGGAAAGAATGGAATGCAGATATTGGAGAGGAGTGTAGCGGAGAAGAGTGGATTGGAATGGAATGGAATGGAATGGAATGGAATGGAATGGAATGGAAAGGAATGGAATGGAATGGAATGGAATGGAATGGAATGGAATGGAATGGAATGGAATGGAATGGAATGGAATGGAAAAAAGTGCAGTGGAGTGCAGTGGAGTGGAATGGAGAAGAAAGGAAGGGAGTGGAGTGGAGTGGAATGGAATGGAATGGAATGGAATGGAATGGAATGGAATGGAATGGAGTGGACTGGAATGGAGGCGAATGGGAAGGAATGGAATGCAGTGGAGTGGAGAGGAGTGGAGTGGAGAAGAGTGGATTTGAATGGAATGGAATGGAATGGAATGGAATGGAATGGAATGGAATGGAATGGAATGGAATGGAATGGAATGGAATGGAATGGAATGGAATGGAATGGAATGGAATGGAATGGAATGGAATGGAATGGAAAGGAATGGAATGGAGTGGAGTGGAATGGAGAAGAAAGGAAGGGAGTGCAGTGGAGTGGAATGGACTGGAATGGAATGGAATGGAATGGAATGGAATGGAATGGAATGGAATGGAATGTATGGAATGGAATGGAATGGAATGGAATGGAATGGAATGGAGTGGAGTGGAATGGAATGGAATGGAATGGAATGGAGTGGGGTGGAGTGGAGAAGAGTGGATTCCAGTGGAATGCAATGGAATGAAATGCAGTGGATTGGAGTGGAGTGGAGTGGACTGGTTTTGAATGGTATGGAATGGAATGGAAGTGAACTGAATGGAAGGGAATGCAATGGAATGGAATAGAATGGAATGGAAAGCAGTG
>JAKFGR010000274.1:0-19165 GCA_021498465.1 Hylobates pileatus
GCCGAGGGTGTGGTAGGGGGGTTGCAGCCTTGTTCCACACAAGCGCAGTTCACCCGTGTGGCATTTCCGCTGGGCATTGAGATTCAGAAATAATGAAGATAGAAAGCTTTTACCCTTAAGCTTTTCATAGCTTGTAAGAGATAGTCGTATAATCATTTAGCCGTGTCTGTGGACGTTACCTTTGGACTCTCACTATCATCTAGTGTGTCTGTGATTCAGGCAGTAGGTCATTTTCAGGATTTATCATGAAGGCCATTTCCTGGTAGTGTATAGAAATCACACTTCACTCGCTTAGCACAAGTCTATTTTTAATGTTTCTGGGTTTGGGTTTTTTGTTTTGTTTTTGTTTGTCTGAGATAGAGTTTCATCTCTGTTGCCCAGGCTGAAATGTGGTGGCTCGATCTCGTCTCACTGCAGCCTCAACCTCCCGCCGGCTCAGGTGATCCTCCCACCTCAGCCTCCCGGGACATGCCACCATGCCTGGCTAATTTTTGTATGTTTTGTAGAGACAGGGTTTTGCCACGTTGCCCAGGCTAGTCTTGAGCTCCTGAGCTCAGGTAATCTACCTGTCTTGGCCTCCCCAACAGGCATGAACAAACACGCCCAGCCAGTTTCAGTGATTTTTCAAGAAATACATACTCATTTTAGAAAGTACAAAGAGATTGAAATAAGAGCTCACTAACTTGAGATGACCCATTATGGTTTAAATTTCTTTGTATCTGTTCCTACCTTTTCCTGTGTGTGCATATTTAATACACGGCTTGAGTATTCCTTCTCTGAAATCCTTGGGACTAGAAGTGTTCTGGATTTCGGGCTTGTTCAGACTTTGGAATATTTGCATTACACTTACTGTCTGAGCATCCCTAATGGGAAGATCTGACTCCATAGCACATTTCTTTTGAATGTGATGTTGGTGCTCAGAAAGTTTCAGATTTGGGAGAATTTCAGATGTTTGGATTAGGGATGTTCAACCTATATAAATATTTACTTCAGGAATCTTCTTGCATTTTAGAGGATGGCATATGGTTTTGATCTGACCATTACTGATAATATTAACTCTGACCACCTGCCAGGCTTCATCCACTGTAAAGTTACTGTTTTCCCTCTTGTAATTAGTACATATTTTCTGAGAACATATTTTGTGTGATGACATAAACATCCCTTTTTGCATCACTGGTTTTATTCCCTTATTTATGTAATTACCAATGTATGGATTCCTATTTCGTTCAATGAGTTACAGTTTGTTACTGTCATTATTTTGGGGCCCAAATTGTCCCCAGCCTGGCCAGTTGGAGCCTCCTTCAGAGGGTTTCTGTGACCTGCTGACATCTCCTCATCTTTCAAACACTCCCTTCCTTTCTACACCCACAGGCTCATCCTGTCCCTTCCCTCCTCCAGCTATGGAATCCACCGTATCTCCAAAGAATCCTGGAAGAGCCTCTCCTGAGACAAAATCATGTGAGCTCCTTTTTCGTTTCTTCAATTTTCCTAACTCTAGCTTTATGGTTTCATTTCAATAGTGAACACAGTGTATCTTCTCCAGGATGTGAAAGAAAAATGTATTACTACTACTTATGTACTCATCTTAAAGGGCAGTCAGGGCTGGGCATGGTGGCTCACGCCTGTAATCCCAGCACTTTGGGAGGCCGAGGCGGGCAGATCACGAGGTGAGGAGATCGAGACCATCCTGGCTAACATGGGGAAACCCCCTCTCTACTAAAAATATAAAAAATAAGCCAGGCGTGGTGGCGGGTGCCTGTAGTACCAGCTACTCGGGAGGCTGAGGCGGGAGAACCGCCTTGCAGTGAGCTGAGATCGCGCCACTGCACTCCAGCCTGGGCGACAGTGGGAGACTCCGTCTCAAAAAAAAAAAAGGTTGGGGGGGAGTCTCCAAAGTAATGAAATGATTTAAAATCGTACAAGCTTAAAACTGGCAAAAAATATGAATGCATCAACATTTTAACAATGTATACGATATTCTGTAACATGCTGAAACTGTAGTAAAAACTTGATTGCCTCCCTTTCTCCAAATCCAATCAACCAACACACTATGTTCCCATTGAACAGGCTATACTAGAAACTTTGATCCTTATAATACATTAATAAGTTAAATTTTGAAAGTTTTCTGGCGGAAGTATCCATGACCCTATTCTGAAGTGTCAGACCAAAGATAAACAGTAAGGAAAAGGCACTCTCCAGTCTTTTCCAGCTAATGGAAAAGTCACGGCTCATCTCCTTAAGGGTGACTGATGCAGCTGAGTCACTGGCAAAACCCTTGCTTCCAAGGACATTATTTGGTACATTAACACCATCATAATTTTATATGTACAAAAGTAGTAAATCATTTCAAGGGAGTTATATGACTGCTTTCTCAGGAAAACCAGCAGTAGAACATAAAACTTGGCTTGACAGTGTACATATCTGAGTTAGTAATCCACTTTCTTTAAATAATCAAATTGGGAGCGGAGAGTAATGGGGTTGCAAAGCCTCTATTAAAAACATAAGAAAAGATACTTATGATTTTCCAATCACTTAAAAATGTGTTATGCTGGTAAAATTCATTGAATTGTTTCACTGTCTTGATAATTATATCACGAGGGATATAAAAGAAATATATTTGTATACACTGTGACAATGATATACCTCTTCCTGTAACGGTACTAATTTAGCATGAAATTATGAACCAGGGACTTGCAAATGTTTGCGGAAGTAATTCTAACAATCCTGAGAAATGACCACTCTAATAGTCATTTTACAAATAAAGAAGCTAAGGCTCTGGGAGATCCCCTGCCGAAGAGGACACAGCTAGTGGGAAACAGCAGTTCAGATTTGAGCACTCATCTTCTACGTTAGCACAGACTCAACTGTATTGCCACGGTGGCGTGAAAAAACCAACAGTGACAGAAAATGAAAATAAAAGTTAAAATGAGATATGTTGCAAAAGAAGAATATTTAAAGGAAGAAAGAAAAGGAAAGGAGAAAGCAATGCAGAGCTTAGATTATTACTAGAGGGAGAGAATGAGACTACAAGGGCTGATGACAAAGGGAGAGCACGCCATGAAGGACAGGGTATAACATAGAAGAGCCCTGCCTGGTTTCTTCAGGATATTCCTACTGATGGTATTGCAATCATACAATTCAGCTTAGAAACTGCTTTTAAATTTGCAGAACTTCTTCCTAATTTATTAATAGTATCTGCTTTTTTTTCTTTTAGATATCAGAGAACTAGTAAGACAGCAAATTTAAGTACACATTGAAAGGAAAAAACACTTTGTTACACGAAGCTGAAGTAAGGGAAACTTGGAACAAGACAGGCTCAAACAGAGGTACCAACTACAGGTATTTTATTTTTATTTAATAACAATAATGTTTCACTGATTTCCTTGAGTTCTCAAAGATCTAAGTAAGTTTTAGTATGCAATCCTATCTTAAAGCTAGGAACCTACAAGAAAGAACCAAATATCCCCCCAAACAGTGACAAAGTGATTATTAGTAGGGCCAAGCTAGGAGGGTGGGAAGGGGAAGCCATGGTAGCCTACTGTAGGTGTTCATGCCTGACCTGGGTTTCAGTGGGTTCACATGGGGCTGTTGGTAGCCCGGTCCAGTAAGGAGAGTGTCTCTGCAGGAGGGCGGCCTGGTACAGGCTGGTGAAGCACAGGCAGGATAAAGAGGGTATCTCCACAAAGGCATGGTCTGGCTTCAGGTGAGGAGGGAATCTGTGTGGGGTCAGGCAGGGGCTAGCAGGTGGGAAGGAGGAGATGGGGAGGCACCTGGCACAAAGCGTCAGAGCAGAGCTCAGTAAAAAGGACTCCATGAAGAAGAGCAACCTGGCACGGATGTCAGAGCCCAGACAAGGTAAAAGAAGTGTCAGTGCTGGGCGCGGCGCCATGTGGTGGCCTGGTACGTAGCGTTGAGTCCAAGCTGGGGAAAAAGAACATTTCTGCAATGGAAAAGGACACGTCCTCATTCAAGTTTGGTTATGTATAGGAGGACTGACCAAAATACGAAAATATATAAAGGATACTAGAAGCCTCTTTTCTATCAGGAAAGGGAGTGACAAATATCGAAAGGGAGAATACTAGAACAAACCCTGTAATGCTGGATTAAAATGGGAAGTATCAGCATCAACTCACAGTTTTTAATATATAAATATACACATGATTTAGGAATACAGATGTCAGTGTGTGTATATTCAC
Organism: Hylobates pileatus; assembly: GCA_021498465.1. Lineage (NCBI taxonomy): Eukaryota > Metazoa > Chordata > Mammalia > Primates > Hylobatidae > Hylobates > Hylobates pileatus. The sequence goes on from JAKFGR010000274.1 coordinate 4,197, forward strand.
CTGCACATACACAAACATACACAACACTTACTTCCTAGCTCTTTCCGCTGAGAAACCAGGGAACAGTGATATTCCAATAACAGTGAGCATATATAATTTCTAGGTCTCCATTTCTAAACACTGTTCTTCAGAAAAAGGAAGCTGGGTCAGGTATTGAGCCTGGGACATCTTGTTACATGGAGGGATAATACTGGGACAACGGGTGAAACTTGAAAGGGGTCTGAGAATTAGATATTGTAATTTATCAGCGTTTGTATGAGAAAATCTGTTTCTAAGAACTATACATGAACCTACTTGGAAGTGATAGGACTTAAGGTCAGCAACTTACTCTCAAATAGTTCAGAGAAGAAAAAAATTCCTTGTAACTTTTTTTTTTTTTTGAGACGGAGTCTTGCTCTGTGGCCCAGGCTGGAGTGCAGTGGCGCAATCTCGGCTCACCGCAAGCTCTGCCTCCCGGGTTCAAGCCATTCTCCTGCCTCAGCCTCCCGAGTAGCTGGGACTACAGGTGCCCGCCACCACACCCGGCTAATTTTTTTGTATTTTTAGTAGAGATGGGGTTTCACCGTGTTAGCCAGGATGGTCTCGACTTCCTGACCTTGTTTTCTGCCCGTCTCAGCCTCCCAAAGTGCTGGGATTACAGGCTTGAGCCACCGTGCCCAGCCCCTTGTAACTTTTCTGTAAGTTTGAGATTAAATGGATCAACAAACAGATGGAAATGAGAAAGGTGGAAAGGTAGTAAGGTAGACGGCAGGAAGAACTACTTACTGAGGTCTTCTGCCAGCTGAACGCGTTTACCAGTAAGCAATTTAATCTTCTTCTCACCGTCTTCAGCAAAATCTTCCAATACCTCTTTAACATTTTTCTCTAATAGCCTGTTTAAAGAAAGTTAAAAAACCTGAGGAGCATCATTTTTATAAATGAATAAAGATGACAAAATTAACCTATATATATGAAGAGTAAAGTTTTTATCACGTTAGAACTATCGCTAAGTTAATACTTTTCATAGTCATAGAAAATCTCTGTTATACAGTAGTTTTATCAGCATGAAACCTCTATAGTCTCAGAGAATGTCATATTCTTAAGCTATAGACTTTAATGGAAGCGCAGATTTCCCAAATAACTAGGTGATACCTAGGAGTCCATTCCCAACAGAGTTTCATGCAATGAAAATAAACTCCTGGTATATTTTATCACCCATCTTTTCCAATTATGATTTATTTTAAAAGCAAATAATAATTTCTTTTTCTTTTTTTTTTTTAAAGAGACAAGGTCTTACTCTGTCACCTAGGCTAGAGTGCAGTAGTATGATCATAGCTCATTGTAGCCTCAGAATCCTAGGGCTCAAGTGATCTTCCCACCTCAGCCTCCCAAGTAGCTAGAACTACAGATGTGTGCCACCATGACCGGCTAATTTATTTTATTGTTTGGTAGAGTTAGAGTCTTGTAATGTTGCACAGGCTGGTCTCAAACTGCAGGCCTCAAGCGGTTCTCCTGCCTCGGCCTCTCAACATGCTGGGATTACAGGCATGAGCTACCACACCTGGCCAGTTTTTCTAATAAATCTATTTTAGGGAAGTATTTTGGCATCCTTCTATTAAATATGGATATTACCACTATGATTATGTAATGTCAAAATAAGACTGCAGTCCCTACGTGGCTTACCTTCAGTATTTGTAAGTTGTTGCCTTAAAGTATTTGCGGTGATAGCAAGCATGTGCTGTATACGCCAAAACAAGACCACATCATTGCATTCCAACTGAAACATTAAGCAACTAAGATTACCAGATGCAAAGTTAAAATGAAAACTGTAATCGTAAACACATACAACTACTAGAACCAGTACATATGTCCTAAGCTTAAAAAGTACCCAGATTTACCTAATGCATATACTGTAGATGTAAGCTACGGAATCCTTTCTGTACGGAGCCATGAAATTCTGCATAATTTGGCTTATATCTGTCTGACACCTACATAGCTTTGTTTCCATTCTAATGACAAAGCAAATAAGCTTAAGTAGTAGAAAATTCCATTACATTGTATGTAAGTTGAAATTCATAGCATATACCCTCCATTTATATTTAGTTTCAGCTAACCATGTTTATCTTAAATACATCCTTAGGTTAACCTCTTTTGAGTCTGTACTCAAGCCATTTTTAAAATTAAGCTGTGTGAAAATCAATTGATGTATTTAAAAAGAAGCTTGTTCTATAGAAGGCAGTTTCTACAGAAGTTTCTTCTTTCTACAGAAGTTTCTATAGAAAGAAGTTCCCTCCACAATTAAAATTATGCAAAAACAGTTGCCACTTTTAATTAGGTGTATTTAAATACAAACTTATTTTCATCTACTGAAAACAAAAGAACAGCATGTTAGAAGTCTCAATTAAATGAGATTGTTGATTAACTGAGCTTTTTCAAAAGGATATTTAAAAGCATTTTTGCTTGTAAGAAAATGCTCAAAATAGGCAGAGGGGGAGGAGCCAAGATGGCCGAATAGGAACAGCTCCGGTCTCCAGCTCCCAGCCCCAGCGACACAGAAGACGGATGATTTCTGCATTTCTGCTTGAGGTACCGGTTTCATCTCACTAGGGAGTGCCTAACAGTGGGTGCAGGACAGACGGTGAAGCGCACTGTGCGCGAGCCGAAGCAGGGCGAGGCATTACCTCACTCGGGAAGCGCAAGGGGTCAGGGAGTTCCCTTTCCTAGTCAAAGAAAGCGGAAACAGACGGCACCTGGAATATCGGGTCAGTCCCACCCCAATACTGCGCTTTTCCAACGGGCCTGGAAAACGGCACACTAGGAGATTGTGTCCCGCACCTGGCTCGGAGGGTCCTGTGCCCACGGAGTCTCGCTGATTGCTAGCACAGCAGTCTGAGATCAAGCTGCAAGGCGGCAGCGAGGCTGGGGGAGGGGCGCCCGCCATTATCCAGGCTTGCTTAGGTAAACAAAGCAGCCAGGAAGCTCGAACTGGGTGGAGCCCACCACAGCTCAAGGAGGCCTGCCTGCCTCTATAGGCTCCACCTCTGGGGGCAGGGCACAAACAAAAACTCAGCAAGAACCTCCACAGACTTAAAGGTCCCTGTCTGACTGACAGCTTTGATGAGAGTAGTGGTTCTCCCAGCACGCAGCTGGAGATCTGAGAACGGACAGACTGCCTCCTAAAGTGGGTCCCTCACCCCTGAGCAGCCTAACTGGGAGGCACCCCCCTAGTAGGGACAGACTGACACCTCATTCAACCGGAACTCCTCTGAGACAAAACTTTCAGAGAACTATCAGACAGCTGAATTTGTGGTCTCACGAAAATCCGCTGTTCTGCAGCCACCGCTGCTGACACCCAGCCAAACAGGGTCTGGAGTGGACCTCTAGTAAACTCCAACAGACCTGCAGCTGAGGGTCCTGTCTGGTAGAAGGAAAACTAACAAACAGAAAGGACATCCACACCAAAAACCCATCTGTACATCTCCATCATCAAAGACCAAAAGTAGATAAAACCACAAAGATGGGGAAAAAACAGAACAAAAAAACTGGAAACTCTAAAAAACAGAGCACCTCTCCTCCTCCAAAGGAACGCAGTTCCTCACCAGCAACGGAACAAAGCTGGATGGAGGATGACTTTGATGAGTTCAGAGAAGAAGGCTTCAGACGATCAAACTACTCTGAGCTACGAGAGGAAATTCAAAACAATAGCAAAGAAGTTAAAAACTTTGAAAAAATATTAGAAGAATGGATAACTAGAATAACCAATGGAGAAGGGCTTAAAGGAGCTGATGGAGCTGAAAGCCAAGTTTGAGAACTACGAAGATTGCAGAAGCCTCAGTAGCAGATCGATCAACTGGAAGAAAGGGTATCGCTGATGGAAGATGAAATGAATGAAATGAAGAGAGAAGGGAAGTTTAGAGAAAAAAGAATAAAAAGAAATGAACAAAGCCTCCGAGAAATTTGGGACTATGTGAAAAGACCAAACCTACGTCTGATTGGTGTACCTGAAAATGATGGGGAGAATGGAACCAAGTTGGAAGACACTCTGCAAGATATTATCCAGGAGAACTTCCCCAATCTAGCAAGGCAGGCCAGCATTCAGATTCAGGAACTACAGAGAAGCATACAAAGATACTCCTCGAGAAGGGCAACTCCAAGACACATAATTGTCAGATTCACCAAAGTTGAAATGAAGGAAAAAATGTTAAGGGCAGCCAGAGAGAAAGGTCGGGTTACCCACAAAGGGAAGCCCATCAGACTAACAGCTGATCTCTCAGCAGAAACTCTACAAGCCAGAAGAGAGTGGGGCCGATATTCAACATTCTTAAAGAAAAGAATTTTCAACCCAGAATTTGCTATCCCGCCAAACTAAGCTTCATAAGTGAAGGAGAAATAAAATACTTTACAGACAAGCAAACGCTGAGTGATTTTGTCACCACCAGGCCTGCCCTAAAAGAGCTCCTGAAGGAAGCACTAAACATGGAAAGGAACAACCGGTACCAGCCACTGCAAAAACATGCCAAATTGTAAAGACCATCGAGGCTAGGAAGAAACAATAGCAACTAACGAGCAAAATAACCAACTAACATCATAATGACAGGATCAGATTCACACATAACAATATTAACGTTAAATGTAAATGGGCTAAATGCTCCAATCAAAAGACACAGACTGGCAAACTGGATAAGGAGTCAGGACCCATCAGTGTGCTGTATTCAGGAAACCCATCTCACGTGCAGAGACACACATAGACTCAAAATAAAGGGATGGAGGAAGATCTATCAAGCAACTGGAAAACAAAAAAAGGCAGGGGTTGCAATCCTAGTCTCTGATAAAATAGACTTTAAACCAACAAAGATCAAAAGAGACAAAGAAGGCCATTACATAATGGTAAAGGGATCAATTCAACAAGAAGAGCTAACTATACTAAATATATATGCACCCAACACAGGAGCACCCAGATTCATAAAGCAAGTCCTGAGTGACCTACAAAGCGACTTAAACTCCCACACAATAATAATGGGAGATTTTAACACCCCACTGTCAACATTAGACAGATCAACGAGACAGAAAGTTAACAAGGATATCCAGGAATTGAACTCAGCTCTACATAAAGTGGACCTAATAGACATCTACAGAACTCTCCACCCCAAGTCAACAGAATATACATTTTTTCAGCACCACACCACACCTATTCCAAAATTGACCACATAGTTGGAAGTAAAGCTCTCCTCAGCAAATGTAAAAGAACAGAAATTATAACAAACTGTCTCTCAGACCACAGTGCAATCAAACTAGAACTCAGGATTAAGAAATTCACTCAACACCGCTCAACTACATGGAAACTGAACAACCTGCTCCTGAATGACTATTGGGTACATAATGAAATGAAGGCAGAAATAAAGATGTTCTTTGAAACCAACGAGAACAAAGATACAACATACCAGAATCTCTGGGACACATTCAAAGCAGTGTGTAGAGGGAAATTTATAGCACTAAATGCCCACAAGAGAAAGCAGGAAAGATCCAAAATTGACACCCTAACATCACAATTAAAAGAACTAGAAAAGCAAGAGCAAACACATTCAAAAGCTAGCAGAAGGCTAGAAATAACTAAAATCAGAGCAGAACTGAAGGAAATAGAGACACAAAAACCCTTCAAAAATTAATGAATCCAGGAGCTGGTTTTTGAAAAGATCAACAAAATTGATGGACCGCTAGCAAGACTAATAAAGAAGAAAAGAGAAGAATCAAATAGATGCAATAAAAAAGCGAAAAGGGGATATCACCACCGATCCCACAGAAATACAATCTACCATCAGAGAATACTACAAACACCTCTATGCAAATAAACTAGAAAATCTAGAAGAAATGGATAAATTCCTTGACAAATACACCCTCCCAAGACTAAATCAGGAAGAAGTTGAATCTCTGAATAGACCAATAACAGGTTCTGAAATTGTGGCAATAATCAATAGCTTACCAACCAAAAAGAGTCCAGGACCTGACGGATTCACAGCTGAATTCTACCAGAGGTACAAGGAGGAACTGGTACCATTCCTTCTGAAACTATTCCAATCGATAGAAAAAGAGGGAATCCTCCCTAACACATTTTATGAAGCCAGCATCGTCCTGATACCAAAACCTGGCAGAGACATAACCAAAAAGAGAATTTCAGACCAATATCCTTGATGAACATTGATGCAAAAATCCTCAATAAAATACTGGCAAACCGAATCCAGCAGCACATCAAAAGCTTATCCACCATGATCAAGTGGGCTTCATCCCTGGGATGCAAGGCTGGTTCAACATACGCAAATCAATAAATGTAATCCAGCATATAAACAGAACCAAAGACAAAAACCACATGATTATCTCAATAGATGCAGAAAAGGCCTTTGACAAAATTCAACAACCCTTCATGCTAAAAACTCTCAATAAATTAGGTATTGATGGGACGTATCTCAAGATAATAAGAGCTATCTATGACAAACCCACAGCCAATATCATACTGAATGGGCAAAAACTGGAAGCATTCCCTCTGAAAACTGGCACAAGACAGGGATGCCCTCTCTCACCGCTGCTATTCAACATAGTGCTGGAAGTTCTGGCCAGAGCAATCAGGCAGGAGAAGGAAATAAAGGGTATTCAACTAGGAAAAGAGGAAGTCAAATTGTCCCTGTTTGCAGATGACATGATTGTATATCTAGAAAACCCCATTGTCTCAGCCCAAAATCTCCTTAAGCTGATTAGCACCTTCAGCAAAGTCTCAACCTACTCATCTGACAAAGGGCTAATATCCAGAATCTACAACGAACTCAAACAAATTTACAAGAAAAAAACAAACAACCCCATCAAAAAGTGGGCAGAGGACATGAACAGACACTTCTCAAAAGAAGACATTTATGCAGCCAAAAAACACATGAAGAAATGCTCATCATCACTGGCCATCAGAGAAATGCAAATCAAAACCACAGTGAGATACCATCTCACACCAGTTAGAATGGCCATCATTAAAAAATCAGGAAACAACAGGTGCTGGAGAGGATGTGGAGAAATAGGAACACTTTTACACTGTTGGTGGGACTGTAAACTAGTTCAACCATTGTGGAAGTCAGTGTGGCGGTTCCTCAGGGATCTCGAACTAGAAATACCATTTGACCCAGCCATCCCATTACTGGGTATATACCCAAAGGACTATAAATCATGCTGCTATAAAGACACATGCACACGTATGTTTATTGCAGCACTATTCACAATAGCAAAGACTTGGAACCAACCCAAATGTCCAACAACGATAGACTGGATTAAGAAAATGTGGCACATATACACCATGGAATACTATGCAGCCATAAAAAATGATGAGTTCGTGTCCTTTGTAGGGACATGGATGAAACTGGAAAACATCATTCTCAGTAAACTATCGCAAGGACAGAAAACCAAACACCGCATGTTCTCACTCATAGGTGGGAATTGAACAATGAGAACTCATGGACACAGGAAGGGGAACATCACACTGGGACTGTTGTGGGGTGGGGAGGGGAGGGACAGCATTAGGAGATACACCTAATGCTAAATGACGAGTTAATGGGTGCAGGAAATCAACATGGCACATGGATACATATGTAACAAACCTGCACATTGTGCACATGTACCCTAAAACCCTAAAGTATAATAATAAAAAATAAAAATAAAAAAAAAAAAGAAAAAGAAAACAAAATAGGCTCAATAAAAAATTAAAAAAAAAAAAATAAAATAAAAAATAAAAAAAAAATAAAGTACTATTGCAATAAAAATAATGTAAATTTAAAAAAAAAAAAAAAAAAAAAAAAAAAATAAAATGCTCAAAATATACCAGCCTGCTGCCACCTAGGGGTTACTTTAAATTATGAATCATTTTAATACAAGAACTTCATGATTATTTAAAACAAGATTTAGTGATATGAAGAAATAATTATGACACCTGAAAAAGGCATGATAAAAATTGTTTGGCAGTACGATTTCCATTATGCAAATGGATGGTTATGTTACATACACACAGATACACACACGCTTTCTCTTTCCCTCTCTGTCTCTCTCCCTGTGTACGGAAAAAGTTGAACAGAAATACATAAAAATGTTAACTAAAATTCTTATAGGTCAGGGAATAAGGGACTATTTCCTGTTACTTTATTTTTTTTTTTACTATTTATATTCACACTTTTTTTACTATTTATATTCACATATTCTTATAAGCATCGGGGATAATATGCACGTAAGATGTAGTTACGAACAAAGTGGCAAATATCTTTGAAAAGATAAGAGATTATTCTTTATAAATTACACACACTTTTTTTCCCCAGATGATCAAAGGATTTAAAATTAATGCTTGTTTAAAGTTTACTTTTAAGCATATTTTAACAACTGTTGCTTAAAAATATTTCTCTTTGTTTTTGGAAACCTTACCTCAGAATCTACGAAATGCCTTTGGTAGTAATAAAAACCTCTTCGACAAAGGTTACAGTGGTTTAGAGCTGTTTTTAAAAAATGTCTTCTATAAACTTGATGCCAAGTATCCTTGATCTAAAGTGAGAAAAGAAAACAAAGCCCAGAATTACTGTATATCCTTCATGTTGATCAACCACACTCTGAGTTGTACAAAAAATTTATTTACCAAAAAAGTTAATTAAAGGCAAAAGCAAGGTTATTCTTTACAGTTATTCAAATTTTTTTATTCACTTTTTTAAGACAAAGATTAGATTTACTACTACTCTGACCCATTACCAGTTTATGTACTTAAAAATTAGCAATGACTTAAACAAATGCTGTTATTATAATCAAATAATCATCTTGTGGAGTAGACAGGGTAGGTATTATCTTCCCCTAGTTAGGGGTGAGGAAACCAATGCAGAAAGAGGTTGAAAGCGTTATCTAAAAACAGAGTTAGAACTTAAGAAGATGGTCTCAGATCATGTCTATCAACTCAACATTTCCTTTCTGTTTATAAAATTTTATTGCTACCATACCAGTATGATCCCTATCACTTTATTACTAGATAGTCTGAGTGTCCAATATTCTTTAATACCCTCTGTCCTTTTCTGAGCAAAACAACAATAATGTTAACTAGAACAAACATCAACCCCTTTTGACAGATGAGGAAAGTGAGGTCAGAAAAGTGGTATCAATGATTAAAGGACATATTATTAGCTAATATAATGGAAATACACTAGAATTTGCATGTCCTGACATCTAGTCCATGCAATATTCTTCTCGTGGTACTTGCTACTTATTTTATAGCTTTGCAAAGTGCACTGAACAAACTGTCACTTAAAAAACCTGAGGTTTTCTTGGTCTTACAAACTAATGGACACAGTCCATCCATTGCCTAAGACATGAGCAAAAACTTAAAAAAAAAATCACGTAACATCTCCTCTCCCACTCTGAAGAGAAAATCCCTACTGTACTCACCAACGTGCCACATAACGTTGAAAAGTGTCAAACTGAACATAACTTATTGTTAATGAGAGCTGGGACCAACAAGAATAAAACCTAAATCCACATTCAACTCAAACAGCTCATGTAATCATTAGCTTTCATCTCATTCCAATTTATAAATAATGCTAGATGTACATAACTGCTTTGAGTTTTACCAATTTTATTTTTATTTTTTTACTTGTTCTGACCTCTGGTGGAATTTAAAATAAGTATACTCATCCCTCAAGTACAGAAACATAAATAGCACATAATCTTTAAAAGAGTTTGTGTGGCTTTGAAATTTGTTAATGAGTGATTGCTTTCCCCACTAGACTTAGCATCATGAAGGTAAGCAAAAAGTAGCCCCAAGTGTAGACTATTTTTATTCTCACACTAACAAAAGAGGAAAATGGAGAAAGAACTCAATGGTCGTATCCAATTTAATAAAAACAACATTTTTATTTTTTCTGAATCCACTCACATCTGAGTTACATTTGACTGTAAACCACACACAAAACACATATATGTGCCATTTTTAAACAGAAATTCTATTTTGCAATCTGAAACAGTGTGACGTGGGCCAAAGGTCTAGGTTGGTTTCATCCCATTTTGCATGAACTGACTTGACCACTGAACTTGCCAAAGTAAATTTCTCCATTTACAAATTAAAGCATTACCCTTAAAAAAGGAATACTGAGAATAAAATTCCTTCTCTTCACGCAATCAAAATGACTAAGCTTTTACTGTCAGCAGATGTACACATGACAGAAGTCAAACTAAGCACTTAAACATCTAACTAACACATGTAGTAACATTTACTGCAAGAAACAAATATTAAGGAAGCAGATTCCTGCTTCTCAGCAGTATTTATTACCAAGCTTGGATCTACTTCTACTCCTCGGGATTCAAGGTTCTTCCGAACTGTGGTTATTTCATCACTTGCAAGATAAGCTGGGTGCTCCTCATTACATTTCAACATCTTCTCCAATTCATTCTTGGTTTCATTGTGAACACACTTTAAAATGTTTAAAAAAGGACTATGTTTAGATGGTTCATAATTTGGCGCTTGAAAAACAGTCTCAATTTTAATAAATATATTACTATTGCATAAAAGATAACATAAGCTTAATCGCAACAAACAAGAAAGAAACACAAGAAAGAACACAGCACCCTGGCCTATGAATATGGTAAATGGCCTATGAACACAGAAGAATTTGCCTTATGAGAGGGGAGAAAACCCAGGGGTTAGGCCTTCTTATGTATTTACTTTTGCTGAAATGTTTTTCCTGTGGAAGTTACAGCACCAGGAATCTTACCATGTATTCTCTTTGTTTCTTGACCGTAGGGTATAATTTGAATCTAGGAAAAAGCACCCTGAATGCATGGGAAGAGCTGATGTTCTAAAATGCTTCATATGTAAGAACTATACTTAAGAACGAGATTACTGTAAGGACTTAAACCTGTTGACATGTTTCTTTTCCAATAAATATAAAATGCATAGTTTGAGTTTTAAAAAGCTTTTTCATAAAAAATGGTACTTCAGACTGCTCCTGTGAGGTATCTATCCTTCTTAAATTCACTTCCAGTCTCTTCTCTGTAATTATTCATAATCTCTTTACCAAAGGAAGAAAACGTTCATACACTAGTTATGTTTGATAACAAGATTCTTATACTGTGTTAATCTTGTCATTTTTCAAACCTCCACTCAAAATTGTACGATAGAAGAAACTAGCTTTAAATTCAATCATTACCCTAAATAAATTACTAGAATAGAAAATCTACCACAGCTATGAAACTGAGTGGGTTTTTTTTTTTTTTTGCCCCAAACTCTGTCACAGCTATGAAATCTGGGTAGACAAGATTAACACATAAATGCAAACAATTAACTTGTAAATGGAACTACTAATTAATACTCTCTGAAAACTAACACTTTAGAAAAAAGAGCATTTGATAAAGAGGAAGTTCACTGTTTGCTTAAACATGTACTATCCAGTCTGAGATGGAAAGGAAATCGCTGGTGATGGTGTTCCCAAGCTCATCCTGCCTCGTGTTTTACTTCCCCGTTTCTACCCGTCATTTGACTGTCACCACACTTGGCCATTAGAAGAGAGAACTGCTCTTGGATCTATCCTGACCAAAATTTCCATTAGTTCGGCTTAAACAAGGCGAGAATGTTTCAAAGAGATGAATTTTCCTAGAAAATAACAAAAGAAACACAAAAGCACAAAATACTTTTCAGAGAATGGATTTCTCATCTTTAAGTTTCTTTTCCTGCCAAATCCTGTCATTCAGCTAAGTAAACTTACAATGTGAGACCTAGGGATATTCTCCAGCTCTTCTAGAATCTATGTCTCACTGTAACCTCCAGGTATGAGGTTGAAAACACTTGTTTTCAACTGGGAGTGGGAGGGATAGAAAGGACAGAGAAGGAGAGCTTGACTCAGTAGTCTGACATGAGGCTAGCTTTTGAAGGAAAAACAAAATGATATATAAACACCTCCCGGGTGATTCAGATGCCCTCCCTTCTATATTCCAAATTATGGCCTCTGTTCTACAGTCAGCCTGGGTCTCACACATGCTGCCCTGAAATCCTCGGGAGAAGGCTCTTCTCTAAAGGGTTTCCAGATTCCTCTTCTAGGCTTACAGACCCTTTGCACTGACTTTAAGGCGAATTCCTTTACTTCTCTTGAAGGGATTCCCCTATGGGTTTAAGTTCCTGACAAAAATAACTTACGAGCAGGAATCATTTCTTTCAGAGTGTTTGGCCAAAGCACATTTACCACCAGTCAGTTGCTGAGGCAAGTTCTGCCACCGATTGTTCTAGAGACTTTAGGCCTAATATCACTAAGTCTTGAAGGCCAGATACCATTTTTCTTTTGCAGTTTATCTCCCTTACAGCAGCTCTTTCTAATCAATGCATCTTCCTCTATCAAAGTCAGAAACCTTGGATGGATCTCTAGAAATTCTCTTCTGACAGACCTCCTCCTCTCAGCCCATCTGTAGAGCAGAGATAACCAATGCACCCTGAACACACACACGACCCAGTCACTAACTGTCTCCTTCCTCAGTTTCTCTTCAGTCTCTTCATGGCTCATTTTTCACAAAAGTCATTACCAAAAAAATAGTAAAAACACACAGAGAAAAAGAAGACTGTCTCTTCATTATTTTGAGGAAAGTTGAGACTCACATCTGATAGAGAACTTATGAAACAAGAAATGTTGGAAACTAGGAAAAAAAATAGGATATAGATTATACAATTAACAGCATTTAAAATGAAAATGAAAATATAAAATAAATAGGGACATCGTATTTGGTCAATTTTTATTCTCTTTGTCTCCTCTATTTTTCCATTACTTGATCTCCTTTCTCTAAATGAATTCAAGGAACAAACAAGAAAAGAAAATGGATTGGATGCTAAATCTTTTTCGTCTTCATTATTTCATTAATTTATGTATTTTATGTAATTCTATATTCTATTTATGTAATTTATGTAATTCTGTATTCTATTTAGATTCTTTCATTTAAGGAATGAACAAGGAACAAGACAGTGGTGTAAGACTGAACGCTAGATAGGAAAAGAAGCTATAAAAATCAGAAAGGAACAGGGGTGGAGGTGAGGGGTAGGGACTTCAATGGTAGATATAGATAATAAAATAAGGCAAGAAAAATTGTTATCTTTTCCCGCCAATCATATTCATTGTACATCCTCTGAAAACCTTACCATTTTTTTCTGTTCACAAGTTTTTTTCCCTGCAGCTTCGATATCCCAGGCTGAAGCAATCCTTCCCACCTCAGCCTCACTAGTAGCTGGGATAACAGGTATGTGCCACCACACCTGGCTAATTTTTTTTGACTTTTAGTAAACAGGAGGTCTTGCTATGTTGCCAGGCTGGTCTCGAACTCCTGAACTCAAGCGATTCCTCTGACTTGGCCTCCCAAAGGGTTGTGATTACAGGAATGAGCCACCGTGCCTGGCCTGTTCATAACTTTAATCTTCCTTTTTACCTCAAACAGGGAATTGAAATGAACAAAGTAATCAACCACAAAAGGGGCATGTTTCATCTCTTGTCTTTTAACAACATGGCTACTTCACTTAAAAAAAACTTTCTTATGTAGTTTATTCTTTATTCTAAAGATTCCTTATATTTTAGAAAGTATGATATAAAACATTTAAAATTCCTGAGACTGGTCTAGAGCCACAAAAAGGTTATATTTTAAAGCCTGAATTAAAATGAACAAAATTATATCATCATAAGACCAGAGACTTATTTTTACCTGTTCTTGGGTCCGATTCTTCCAGTATAACCACCTCTTTCTCCAGTCTGGACCCACCATGTTTTCAATTGCATTTTCAGCTAGAAAAAAAAAATTTATCAAGAATTTTATCACTTACACATACACAAATTACAACTAGTAATGGTCTTGCTTTCTTAACTATTTCAAAGTGCTATATCAATATGAAGGCAGTTGAAATAAAGGAAAAAACCCACATGACTGATCTGGCACATGTGTAAGAGTTTAATTATATATGTGTTTATGATACCTAAAAGTATAATTGCTTATAAAATTCCTGTAAGTACAGTAGCAAACATACTAAAATATTCTGCATTATAGCTTTATAGAATATAAGTGCATATAAGCATCATGTGTCCATTTTATTCATTGGTTTTAGTAGCTACAAAGCAGTTGACTAAAAAAATTCCACAAATAATATTCGACTATAGTATTAATGATAAAGACTTTGAAATGTTCAATATATTTCTACAAATGTTCACTAAAGTTGGATGACTCCTTCACCACTGTGAACTCAGTAGACACAATTATTTCTTCCAAAATACTTTTCTAGGTGATCACAGAGGTGTAGTTTTAGAGGTGTAGTTGTAGAAGTTTATTAACAAAAAGCAGAAAATGTCCCCAGACACACATGAAACTAGATCATGACATGTCTTTTCTAAAATTTTTATCGGAAAGTACAAAAGAAAGAAAGGATATTTCGAGTTCCAATAAATCACAGGCTATTTGTTTTATCCAAGACTCAATTTTATATCCACATATTTATGATTAACCAAATTCTTTTACATAGTCTTTCATTTTTTGTCAATCCTCACAGAACATATGCATTCTGATTTCCTTGGTACCCAGGAAAGAGTGTATTTTTTCTATACTTTACAGTACATACCATTTATAACATTTTGAAGGTGTATCTCAATGTCAAAGGTAACTACTATTTCTGTTTCTTGCCATTTTATTGTTTCATATTGCCTCTCTCAGGTTTGGAACCATCTGGAAATGATAAATTATCATATATGTAGCAAGAATTATGATATCATATAAGAGATCAGGAATCATTCATATATAATTCTAATATGATTAAAATATTAGGATGGGGTCGGGCATGGAGGCTTACGTCTGTAATCCTAGCACTTTGGGAGGCTGAGGCAGGCAGATCACTTGAGGCCAGGAGTTTGGGACTAGTCTGTCCAATATGGTGAAACCCCGTCTCTATTAAAAACACAAAAATTAGCCAGGCGTGGTGGCGG
>JAKFGR010000275.1:0-19165 GCA_021498465.1 Hylobates pileatus
TTGAAAGGTGGCATTTTCAGCCCTGAGATTTATGTTAATGCACCACCCCCACCCTGTATCTCCTTCAATGAACTCCCCACTGACAATAAATAACCACGTCTGTAATCGGACGGTTTTCACTCCCTGATTTGCCTTCTGGTCACCGCATGTGGGCAGTCCAGAGTCACGAGAAACCCTAGGCCATGTGGCGGAATGCCCACTGTCCCTACTTCACCACACTGTACTCTCTCCATCCAGTGCTAGTTGCAGCCATGCTGTCTCACAGTCCAGAATGCTAGCCAGAGACCAAGCTTTCTGCAGTGCCTTGGCTGGGGCCCACAGATAAGGATGGCCAAGCAGTGCTCCCAGAAGCCAGCATATACCATCAATCAGTTTTACATCCTCCAGGCACTGAGAATCTCTGAACACCAGAAGTGTTCTGTGTTGCCAGAGCTGAACTCTCAAGTGAAGACTCCAGAAGGCCCTGAAATGTGGGCAGGCTCCCATCATTGCCTGTCTGTGGCCAAGTTTGTTAAACTTGAATTGTGAATAAATATATGGCTGATTCATATTGTGATTAAACTTCACATTGACATAAACTGTACATTAAAAGTTGCTGCACATTGTCATCCAAAATAATACTTAGGTAAAACCAAAAATACTATAAACCAATGTCAAGGAACCTACCCTAAAATAAAAATACAGTTAACATGGAATTGCAAAACTAGAATGGGAGAAACATTTACCCATAAAATCTTGTTTGGAACATTGATATAACACTAGAAAAGAATTTTTCTAAATAACTACAATGTTCAACTGTGACTGTGCATCTGTGAAGAACAGGCATTTTGAATCATTGCCCTGTGGTGTGTGGCAGTACAATTTTACAGAAATGCACTACAATAATTAATAAAATTCTCTAATGGGAAGATTTTAATGAATAAGTATTTACACTATAAATATTTATAATATTGCTGCTATTATTTCACAAAATAAAAAAGCTGTATTATAGCCTGTAAAAGCAAATAATAGCCTTACATTTCTAAATAAAGAAAAAATATAAATTTTATGAAATACGGTTAAGAGTAATTGATAAAATAAAAATTGGGGCATAAATTATATCATAGTTTGGATAGAGGTTGAAAAAAGTGGATGAAAATTTTAATGAGCCCTTTTTGCCTGCACTAAACTTAATCTTATAGGTGAACATTATAATATATATAGGGTACCTACTAGCTATCTAATTTACTTTTTACACAATGTATAAATCCTAGCCTATTGGTCTTAATATTTGAACCTAAAATAATACACAAGCATAAAAGACAACAAAATAAGGAAGAAATGTATGGAGACAGTGACATTATCAAGGTGGTGGAATAGGGGGTCCCTACTTTTGTATTCCCCTGCAGCAATAAAAACTAGTCAGCCATCCATCAACCAAAGTAACTTTATGAGAGAGCCAGGCACAGTGGCTCATGACAGTGTCTCCTTCATTCAGGAGCCTGAGGCGGGAGGACTGCTTCAGGCAAGGAGTTAAAAACAGCCTGGGCAATATAGTGAGCTTGGGGATACAGGGCATTATGAAACCTTGCTAAAACCCAAGATCGAGAAGAGTCATTTTGAGAAGGCAGGCCCTTTGGTTAATAAGGTGTCATATTATCCAAAGCAATCTGTAAGTTAACTCAAATCCCTATCAAAATCCCTGTCCCACTTTTTATAGTAATAGAAAATGCAAGCCTACAATGTAGGCTGAATGGCCAAGACAAACATGAGGAATAAGAAAAAGATGGGGACATCACACTCGTGACTCACACACAACAGTTCAAAAGCCACTGTTTGTAGATAACCTGGGGAAACCCTGCTAGGTACTCAGTGGGAGCCACACTCACCCACACACCTGCTATTAGGCCCAGCATATAGCAGAACCTGCCCTAGTGCCTGCTCCACAGAACAAAGCCCTGAAGACAATCCAGCCTGCCCAAAAACATGACAGAACTCACAACCACACGTGCTCCTGGTAACAAGCCCACTAAAGGTAAAACCCACTCCAGATTCGGCAGCCACCTTGTGACGCAGCTACAATCCTTTTTACTGCAAACCCAGTAAAGGTCTCATCAGCCTTGAGACCCAACAGTTGAAGATCTTTACCTACTAAAACCAGTTTATAAAAATGAAAAGAGGTGTTTGCTCCTTCAAATGCACAAACACCAATGCAAGTCTATATTATGCCCATTCTAACGGTTCTATTTTAACATAGAACTGGAAGTCCTACATAGAATAATTAAGTCCTACATCAAATAATTAAGCAAGAAAAGCTAAAAGATCCAAATTGAAAAGAAGAAATAACGTCACTGTTTGTAGATGACATAATGTTATATATAAAAAACATAAATAGTACATTTAAATAGTGCATTTAATGCATCTATATATAAATAGTCCATCTAATAAATGCACTCAGTAAAGAAGCAGAATATACAATTAACATACAAATACCAGTTTTGTTTCTATATGCTAGCAACAAACCAGTAAAAAAGAAAAAAAATCTCATTTACAATAGCAACAAAATAATACATTTCTTAGCAATAAATTTAACCAATGTGCTGAAAGATCTTTGCAATAAAAAAGACATTGATGAAAAAAAGAAGATACAAATAAATGTAAATATATTATATGTTTATGGATTAGAAGAATAAATATTTTCTAAGTGCCATATTATCCAAAGCAATCTGTAGATTATTCAACATCCTATCAAAATTCCTGTGCCGCTTTTTACAGTAATAGAAAATAAAGTCTACAATGTATATAAAACTATAAGAAATATTGAATGGCCAAAGCGATCATGAGGAATAAAACCAAATCTGGGAACATTATGCTTTATTATTTAAAAGTACATTTCAAGGCTACAGTAAACATGATAGAATGGTATGTTTATAGGAACCAACACAAAAATCAATGGAACAGAATACAGAGTCCAGAAGTAAATCTATGCATCTAAAGTTAATCTTTGACAAGGGCACTATGAATACGCAATACAGAAAGTATAGCCTCCTCAATACTTGGTGCTGGGAAAACTGGATACTCACAAGCACAATAATAAAATTAGATTATATTTCTTACACCATATACAAAAATTGACTTAAAATAAGACTTAAATTTAATACATAAATCCTTAAAAGAAAATATTTAAAAAAGCATATGAAAAACCTCCATGATACTGGCCTTGGCAATGTTTTTTAAATATGATATCAAAAGTATAGCAACAATACCAAACATAAAGTTGCACTGTATCAAACTATTGTGCACAACAACAACAAGAAAAAAGAAAACCTTTAAGATGGGATAAAATATTTGCAAACCATATATGACAAGAATATTCAAAATACAGCAGAAACTCATACACATCAGAAGCAAAATGATAGTAATAATACCCAACTAAAAATTAGACAAAAGACTAAATATTTTTAACAAACATATTCAAATGGCCATCAGGTGTGTAGAAAGAGGCTAAACATTACAATTCGTCAGAAAATTGCAAATCAAAATCATAATGAGATAGCATTTTACAGCACTTAGAATGGCTAATATCAAAAAGAAGAAATATGACAAGTGTTAACAAGGACATGACAAAATATTTCTGTACAGTCTTAATGAGTTGAAAACTGGAAGAGTCATTATGAAAACCAGCATGGAGGTTATTTAAAAAAAAATAGAACTATCGTACAATCCAGCAATTCCACTTCTGTCTATAAACAAAATAAAATCAGTATCTCGAATAAATATATACACCCCTGTATTCAATGCAGCATTATTCACAACTCTCAAGGATATTTTTTAAAAAATGACTTATCTGTGGATGCTGAATGGATAAAGAAAATGTGGTATAAATAGACAACCAAATATTATTCACCCATTAAAAAGAATGAAATTCTGCTATTTCAACAACATGAATGGACCTGGGTACATTATGATACACAAAATAAGCCAGGCACTGAAAGACAAATACTGTATATTCTCACTTAAATTAATAATCAAAAAAGGTTAAACTCATAGAAGCAGTGACTACAATGGTAATGACCAGGTCTGGAGGTAGAAAAAATGATAAGGTGCTCAAAGAGTACAAACTTCCAGTTATAAGATAAATAAGTTTTGGGGATCTAATGTATAGCTTTAAAATGTAGTTGATAACAGTATTTTGTACGTTTAAAATTTGCTACAACAGCTGAAGACCTCAGGTGCTCTCACTACAAAAATCATAACCGTGTGAGATGACATAAATGTTCATCAACTTAATTGTATTGAACATTTTACAATATATATACCTATCAAATTATTACAATGTACACAATACATAATAATGAAATTTTTATTGGTCAAAAAATTAACATTACACACACATTCATATATACACATACATGTGTATATACACATATATAAAACATATGCATATATATCAATAACATGTTGTTATGTGTATACGTGTGTGTGTATATATATACACATACATATCAATGACACAATTCTAGTAAGCTTCAAACTAAACGAGAAAAAATTACAGAATGATAACTACTTGGAAATCAGGAAACAAATGGGGATTTAATACATGCTCAGCAATGTTCTAACTTCCTCAATGCACAGTACATTTTTTAAATGTGGAAAGTAGATACATTAAACCATGTTACAGTTTAGGAATTAGGGCACAGAGCATTTACAGTATTAGCTTCAATACATACTTAAAAACTTAAAATTTTGAAGTAAAAATAACATTAGGTTTTATTATATGGGGAGGTGCTTAGTGTTTTGATAAAAAAATTGAGTATGAATTTCTGTAGAATCACATTTGAAACCTTCGTGGGATATGAAATTGTAAAGCAGAAAACACATAACATCTGGGTGTGGTGTTTCTGGGATTTCTAAACCAAATCCCAATATCTCCACTACTCTCACACATTTTAGACAAGACTCAAAATGGAAATTAGAAAATGTTCAACATAGAGTTCCTTAAAAATCACAGACAGCCCCATGTCCTCAAAAGCAAAAAAAAGAGCAAGGAGCCAGGTCCTCCAGTTCCTTGTAAGCCATGCAAAGGACTTTGATTTTCTTTGTAGTAGAAGAATGATCATTGAAGGGGAAGTCCAGTCCTAGAGAATTGATGAGAGTGGAGCAGAAGATGTCTGTCTCTATACGACAGCAAGAGAAAGAAACCAGGGCTTCTCAGAAATGATTTCCATTGGAGCATAGCTTCGCAAACCACACTTTAAGATCTGGCCTTCTCCTTGACATTTGGACATCTGATCTGTGTCATCTGCTTTATTCACCTATTTGGATGTTTGGCTACTATCTCCTGTCTCCTCACACTCTGGGGCTTTTTCTGTTTCTCAATATAGGTGATCAGGTTTGGCTTAGAGAACAGCCAAGGACTCTGTCATTAGAAAAAGTAATATGACTTCTGCTGTGCTTTTCCAATTACTACTTAGTACTGTGCTCATTAGAAAAAAAAAAAATAGAACATTATAAAAGAGTCTCGAAATTTAATACCAAATACTGTTTCCTCACAGAAACCTTATGATATTTAAAAACTTTTCGAAATTTGTGGGTCCTTAGCTCCCGACCCAGTGCTGCTGAAGTGGTGGTTGGCTGGGCATGGTGGCTCACACCTCTGATCCCAGCACTCTGAGAGGCCAAGGCAGGCAAATCACTTAAGCCCAGGAGTTTGAGACCAGCCTGGGCAACATGGCGAGACCTAGTCTCCAGGGAGGGGGAAAAAAGGTGGTGATAATGGGAGGTGGTCATGTAATTATACGGTGTGGGCAACAATATTTTATGCCTCTAAATTTCTGGATTTACCACTAATCTAAAATTAAGGATACAGATCAGCTGAAGAAAGAAAAAGTTTTATGTCAAGATGAAACCTCCTCGTGGGGATCCATCGATGCCACACCACCAGGCAGCAGCATCCCACCTCTTCCCCTGGCCACAGCCCAACTAGGAGCCCGGCTCCAGCCTGGATGTGGCGGCAGGGACCCAACCTCGAAGGTGCAGACGCGGGTTCCTTGCAGTCCTAGGTACAAGCCAGGGTGGGCAGGGGCAGCCGGTCCCACTGACGCCAGCCAAGACCTTCGCTCCAGAATGCATGGGCTGCTTCCCCCAGGGAAGGACATTGCCTTCTCCAGCCACGAGGAAATCCGTCCCTGTGCACCTGGATTCCCATTGCCACCGACTTTTTGTAAACTCCAGTCCCCAGGACACGAGAGACACCCAAGCCTCGGGCCCCATGGGCATGCTTGATGCCACGGCTGCCGCCAGGCTGAGGGCTGCACTCTGCAAATCTCGGGGCCCACCGCACCAAGAGGGCAGGGAGAAGCCAAAAAAGGAAGGACTCTATGAAATGCACTGAGATGTCTGTGTAAAGTCAAACATAAATCTGGCCTACGTGCACATCCAGGCGCAACACCCTTCCTTAAACCTATTTAGGACACAGAGTCCTTTGCTCACGTGTTTTTCTGCTGACCCTCTCCCCACCATTACCCTATAGTCCTGCCACATCCCCCTCGCCAAGATAGTAGAGATAGTGATCAATAAATACTGAGAGAACTCAGAGACCAGTGACGGTGCTGGCCCTCACTTGCTGAGCGCCAGTCCCCTGGGCCCACTTTTCTTCCTCTATACTTTGTCTCTGTGTCTTATTTATTTTCTCAGTCTCTCGTCTCCACCTTTTGAGAAATACCCACAGGTGTGGAGGGGTAGGCAGCGGGAGTTGTTGCCCCTGAAAACCCTGAGGAACAAAGGGCTGAATTGGGAATGCCCCAGTTGGTTGCGGGGCCTTAGGCTGGCCCCTTTTCCCGTTTCCTGACGACAGTTGCCCATTTTTATCAAATTTAGAACGACATTGGTTAGCCCAATGTTTTCCTTTTCCACATCTTGGACATAGGCCAGTTGGCTCTTTGTTTTTTGTTGTAGTAGTTTGAGTTGTTATATTTTGTTTATTTGAGACTGGGAAATTCTTTTTTAGATGAACAATTTGGCCACAGTAATAACATTTTCCCCCAAATGTTCTAACTTGTCCTCTTAAAGCGACTCTAGCTATTGCTTGAGCCATTAGCATAGCTCCTCCAATCCCATCACAGGATTTTATGTACCCTGAGATTACATCTGATCCTGCTGGGACCTTCCCTTTAATGGCTTAATGGCTGATTGACGCTCAGGATTGGCATTTTCATACGCCATCAACTCCACTATGACCTTACGGGCATTCTCATCGGTGATTGACTTTTGAGCAGAATCTTGGATTCTTGCCACAAAATCAGGGTAGGGCTCTTTAGAGCCTTGTCTTCTTGTATTGAATGAGGGGCTGGCAGTTCCTGGTTCTTGGATTTTTTCCCAGGCCCTAACGCAGATAGCTCTAACTTGCTTAATGGCCTCATTTTGTGTTACTGCTTGTTGATTAATAGTGCTCCAATTTTGACCTGTTCCTAATAGTTGATCTGCATCTATGTTAACTGGAGGATTGGTGGCCCTATTTTTTGGACATGCTCTTGTGCCCCATCAATCCACTAGGTCTTAAATTGTAAAAATTGAGAAGGTGAGAGTGATGATTTGGCCAAAATCTCCCAATCGTAAGGAATGAGTCTATGTCCATGAGCAATGAAATCTAATAATGTTCTCATATAAGGGGAGTTGGGTCCATACTGTTTTACTCCCTCTTTCATATCTTTTAGTATTTTCATAGAAAAGGACTCATATCTGGCATCAGCTAGAGGAGGCACTCCCTCTTGGGCCCCTTTTCCAGGTGGTACAGGTTCTAATATTATATGGATCTGCCATGCCTTAATATCTCCTTGTTTTCTTGCCTTATCAATAATTTCACATAATGCACTACCCTGTCCAATAGGTGGTACTTTAGGATTAAGTCTCATAGTGGGTGACTGAGGATAGCGCCCTGCCCTGTGGTGCTGGAAACATTTCTGTCTGTCCATACTGATTTTCTGGGGGTGGCCGATACTGAAGTTCAGCTGGTGGCCAGTATTGATGGGCTACTGGCAGTTGGGTCTTATTTTCTATCGGCTGATATTGTGGATACTGTATCTGGATTGGCATTGCTGTGTAGAGACTCTATCCTTTTCTATTGGATATTCTCATGGGGTTTGTACTTGTCTAACCTGCGTTTGAGGTTGTAATGTTGCACGCATCTGAACCGCTGGAGGAGGAGTTGCCCATCGTGGTTTAGACTCTGATAACCCCAATAATTCTGGACATTTTCTCCCCAATTTTGATGGTTCAGAATATATTACCTCCTGTAATGGATTGTAGTCAACATTTTGCATTGACCGGGCCATTACAGACTCTGCTACAATGTGAACTTTCCATTCCTTTCTTGAATTCTGTCCCTGCCTCTTCTTCACAATTTATTACACAGCTTTCAGGGCCATCAGAAACTGAAACACTATCTTCTCCTGTTTGAAACCATTATAAAGCTGCTTTAATAATGGCCCAATCATTCCACATTGTAAGTGGGATGATTTTACCCCCCCGCCCCCACCATTTGCTTGTTTTAATTCTTTGCCAGTTTTTTTCCCAATCCTTTAGATCTAAAGTTCCCTGTTCTGGAAACCATGGGCAGAATTGTTCTATTGTTTTAAATAGCATGAATCAGCAAATGTAAAAGAACAGAAATTATAACAAACTGTATCTCAGACCACAGTGCAATCAAACTGGAATTCAGGATTAAGAAACTCACTCAAAACCACTCAACTATATGGAAACTGAACAACCTGCTCCTGAATGACTACTGGGTACATAACGAAATGAAGGCAGAAATAAACACGTTATTTGAAACCAACGAGAACAAAGACACAACATACCAGAATCTCTGGGACACATTCAAAGCAGTGTGTAGAGGGAAATTTATAGCACTAAATGCCCACCAAAGAAAGCAAGAAAGATCTAAAATTGACACCCTAACATCACAATTAAAAGAACTAGAAAAGCAAGAGCAAACACATTCAAAAGCTAGCAGAAGGCTAGAAATATCTAAAATCAGAACAGAACTGAAGGAAATAGAGACACAAAAAACCCTTCAAAAAATTAATGAATCAAGGAGCTGGTTTTCTGAAAAGATCAACAAAATTGATAGACCACTAGCAAGACTAATAAAGAAGAAAAGAGAGAAGAATCAAATAGATGCAATAAAAAATAATAAAGGGGATATCACCACTGATCCCACAGAAATACAATCTACCATCAGAGAATACTACAAACACCTCTATGCAAATAAACTAGAAAATCTAGAAGAAATGGATAAATTCCTCGACAAACACACCCTCCCAAGACTAAACCAGGAAGAATTTGAATCTCTCAATAGACCAATAACAGGCTCTGAAATTGTGGCAATAATCAATAGCTAAAGCTTACCAACCAAAAAGAGTCCAGGACCTGATGGATTCACAGCCAAATTCTACCAGAGGTACAAGGAGGAACTGGTACCATTCCTTCTGAAACTATTCCAATCGATAGAAAAAGAGGGAATCCTCCCTAACACATTTTATGAGGCCAGCATCGTCCTGATACCAAAGCCTGGCAGAGACATAACCAAAAAAGAGAATTTCAGACCAATATCCTTGATGAATATTGATGCAAAAATCCTCAGTAAAATACTGCAAACCGAATCCAGCAGCACATCAAAAAGCTTATACACCATGATCAAGTGGGCTTCATCCCTGGGATGCAAGGCTGGTTCAACATATGCAAATCAATAAATGTAATCCAGCATATAAACAGAACCAAAGACAAAAACCACATGATTATCTCAATAGATGCAGAAAAGGCCTTTGACAAAATTCAACAACCCTTCATGCTGAAAACTCTCAATAAATTAGGTATTGATGGGACGTATCTCAAAATAATAAGAGCTATCTATGGCAAACCCACAGCCAATATCATACTGAATGGGCAAAAACTGGAAGCATTCCCTTTGAAAACTGGCACAAGACAGGGATGCCCTCTCTCACCACTCCTATTCAACATAGTGCTGGAAGTTCTGGCCAGGGCAATCAGGCAGGAGAAGGAAATAAAGGGTATTCGATTAGGAAAAGAGGAAGTCAAATTGTCCCTGTTTGCAGATGACATGATTGTATATCTAGAAAACCCCATTGTCTAAGCCAAAAGTCAGTTCCTTGAAAAGACCAAATTTGATAAACATCTGGTTACGTGGACTAAGAAAGAGAAGACTCAAATTATTAAAATCAGAATGAAAATGGAGGAATTAGTATGAATTCTACAGAAATAAGAATTATAAGAAAGTACTGTGAACAGTTGCATGTGAAAAAATCAAATAACCTAGATGAAATAGATAAGTTCCTAGAAACACAAAACCTACCAAGACTAAATACGAAGAAATGGAAAAACTGATCAGCCCCGTCACTATTAAAAGAATTGAGTCCACACCTGAGGGCTTTACTGGTGTGTTCTACTAAACATTTAAATAACTAACACCAATCCTTTTCAAATTTTTCCCAAAAATTTAAGAGGAAGGAATACTTTCTCCTTTGCTGCATGTGGCCTGCATTACCCTTACACCAAAGTCAAACAAAGACACTACAAGAAGAGAAAACTACAGACCATTGTCTCTTATGAGCAAAGATGCAAAAATCCTCAACAAAATGTTAGTAAAATGAATTCAGTTTAATATTAAAATGGTTATACAACATGACCAAGTGGGATTCATTCCTACAACACAAGAATGGTTCAACACACAAATGTCAGTTAATATCATATACCACATAACAGAATGAATGAGCCACATGATCATTTCAACTGATGCAGGAAAAGCATTTGACAAAACAATTTTTTATAAAAACACTCAAAAGACAAATAGTATAAGGAATCTCCCTCAATATAATAAAAGCCATATATAAAAAGCTGACAGCAAACATCATACTCAATGGTGAAGAATAAAAAGCTTTTCCTCTATGATCAACAATAAGGCAAGGAAGCTCCCTTTTGCATATCTACTCAACAGTGCATTGGAAGCTGTAGGCACAACAATCATGTGAGAAACAGAATTACAAAGCATCCAAATGTGAAAGAAAGAAGTCAAACTATCTGTCTTCACAGATGATTTGATCTTACACGTATAAAACCCTAAAGATTCAACAAAAATTCTGTTAGAACTAACGAATGAATTCAGCAAATTAGCAAGGTACAAAGTCAACACACAAAAATCAGTTGCATTTCTATACATTAATAGTGAACAATCTGAAAAAGATATTAAGAAAATATAGTCATCCCGTGGTATCTGCATGGCATTGGTTCCAAGACCACCCTCATATACAAAAAGCAAGGCATACTCAAGTTCCGCAGTCAACCCTGCAGAACCTGCAACCTGTGAATACAAAAAATGGAAGCTACATATACATGGGGTTTGCATCCCGAGACTCGATCTGCATTTGGTCATAAATTTAGAAGCCACTGATACAGAAGGTTGACTCTGTTTATTTAAAAATAATCACGTAGAAATGGACCTGCTTAGTTCAAACCTATATCGGTCAAGAGTCAACTGTAATTCTATTTATAATAATATCAAAAAAAATACTTAAGAGTTAACTGAGGTGGTGAAAGAGTGGTACAATGGAAAGTATAGAACAGTGCTGAAAGAAATTAAATAAGAAATAAAGAAATGGAAACATATGACGTGTTTATGAATTGGAAAATTTAATATTGTTAAGATATCAATACATCTACAGATTCATGCAATCCCTGTCAAAATCTCAGTAATGTTAAAGCTCATCCTAAAATTCATATGGAATGACAAGGGACCCTGAGTAGCCTGAACAATTCTGAAATAGGACAAATCTAGATGACTTGTACTTCCTTATTCCAACATTTATTACACAGCTGAGCTGCAGTGATGGAAACAGTGTGGTACTGGCATAAACCAGACATACAGTGCAATGGAATCCAATAGAGAACCCAGAAGTAAGCTATTGCAAATATGGTCAAGTGATTTGATCAAGACTATTCAATAGGGAAGAGATGGTCTTTTCAAAAATGTTGCTGGAAAAAAATGGGTGCCATTTTCTTTCTTTGTCTTTTCCTTTTTTTTTTTTTTGACATCGAGTTTTGATCTGATTGCCCAGCATGAAGTGCAATTGTGCTGTCTTGGCTCACTGCAACCTCCACCTCCAGGGTTCAAGCCATTCTCCTGCCTCAGCCTCTCAAGTAGCTGGGATTATGGGTGTGTGCCACCATGCCTGGCTAATTTTGTATTTTTTTACTAGAGACGGGGTTTCACCATGTTGGTCAGGCTGGTCTCGAACTTCTGACCTCAAGTGGTCCAACACCTCGGCCTCCCAAAGTGCTAGGATTACAGGTGTGAGCCACCATCCTGGGCCATTGGGTGCATTTCCTGACACCATATACAAAAATTAATTTACAGTGGATCAAAGATCTAAATGTAAGATCTAAAAATATAAAACTCAGAGAAGGAAACATGGGGGAAAAGCTTCACAACTTTAGATTTGGCAGTAATTTCTGGGATACGACATCAAAGGCATAAGCAACAAAAGAAAACAAAACAGACAAGCTTGATTTATGAAATTTTTTTAAAAAATATATATCAAAAGACACAATTAACAGAAAAAAGGACCCGCAGAATAGAAGAAAATCACAATATTTGCCAATCACATATTTGATAAGGAATTAATATCCAGAATACATACAGAAGTCCTAAAACTCAACAATAAAACAAAGAACTCAATTTAAAAATGAGCAAAGACTTGAATAGATATTTCTCCAAGAAAAAGAAACATGAATGGACAATAAGCACACAAAAAGATGCTCATCGTCACTACGCATTAGGAAATGCAAATCAAAACTACAATCAGATACACTTTACAGTGAAATCACCTTTGCAAAAATTATGGCAGTGAAAGAAATCAGACCAAACGAATTCTATCTGGCTTCTAACCTCCAAGCTACCCTCGTCCATTCCTGGCTGTAGGCTAACCTAACTATGAGAGGAATTTAGTTTATAGTTTAACTTGAAACAAAGTTGATTATATGCCTTCTTTACACAAATCTCCTCCTCACTTGGGGAGAAGACCTACTTTGTAAAACTAACCAATTATCCACACAATTAGAAATTATGGCTCAGGAGTCATGAAGCCACAGGCCACAAGATTCCTAACCTGCCCAGTTGCTCCCACAAATAGCATTGCTATTGTAAAACTCAAGATTGGTGTTTGAGTTATTCTTCAGACCTTGCATCTTGACGCACCAGCTGGTGCCACACAAGCCAATAAACTCTCTCATCTGGCCTTGTGATCCCACCCAGGAACTGACTCAGCACAAGATTACAAGTGCTAACTCCCCGGAATTTTAATCCCAGACCCAACCAATCAGCATTCCCCATTCTCTAGCCTGCTGTCCACAAAATTATCCTTAAAAACCCCTGGCCTCTCAATTTTTGGGGGAGACTGATTTCAGTGATAATCCCATCTCCTGCCTGGCTGGCCTCATGTTAATTAAACTCTTTTTTTTACTGCAATACTGCAGTTTTGGTGAACTGGTTCCATCTGTGCAGCAGGCAGAAAAAAACCTGTCCAGTGATTACAACTGGATTACACTCATTAGGATGGCTACTATGTAATTAAAAACATAAAATGAAAGAAAAAATGTTGGTGACAATGTGGAGAAATTGGAATCCTTGTGCACTGTTGGTAGACATGCAAAATGCTGCAGCAGCTATGAAAAAGAGTATGACAGTTTTTCAAAAAATTAAAGATAGAACTATCATAGGATCCAGCAATTCAACTTCTACATACATTCCCAAAGGAATTGAAAGCAGGGTCTTAACAATGTTTGTATACCCATGTTTACAGCAGGATTGTTCACAATAGCTTAAATGTGAGAGCAACCCTAATATCCACTGATGGATGAATAGAAAAGCAAAACACGGACTACCCATACAGTGGGAAGTTATTCAGCCTTAATTCAAAAGGAAGGAAATTCCAGCACTTGCTGCAACATGGATGAACCTTGAAGACATTATGCTAGTAAAATAAGTCAGCTAGAGAAGGACAAATCCTGTATGATTCCAATTATATGAGGGCCTTAGAGACATAAATCATAGAGAAAAAAATTAGCATGGTGGGCCAAAGGGGGATAGGGAAGTGGGAATAGGGAGTTAGTGATTAACAGGGACAGAGCTTTATGATGGGAAGATGAACAAGGTCTCAAAATGGATGGTGGGAATGCTTGCAAAACATGAATGTATTTCATGCCACTGGACTGCACACGTAAAATAACTAAGACAGTAAATTTTATGTTATGCATGTTTAACCACAATTAAATTGGATAAAATGGGGGCAGATGCTGTCCACCTGTGGATCAAAGTGGAAATCTTTGGGACATGCCCAGGTGCTGCCTGGCTCTGCCCCTTCCTGTCTTCTCCCCACAGTGCTCATTAATCTCAGGTTGAATTCAGGCACGGTGGGCAAGGAGTTGTGGCTGAAGAGTGCTCCCTGCTTCTGGATAAACAGCGTGGATAGAAGGACATATTAGCCTGAGCTGTCTACTCATCAGAATGCAGGGCAAGGGTGGGAGGGGTCCATTCCCAGGTGCAAGGCAGGTGGTCAGCACAGGGGAGATCTGCCCAGAGGCAGACACAGCCACAGTGCCCTGTGCTTTCTCATTGGAGGGCCAGAGATGAGGGCACTTATGAGCCAAGAGTGATGTTGAAATTAGCTGGCTGGCTGGGTAAAAGCACAGCTCAGAGGCAATATGTCTGCCAGGGTTCCTGATTTTCTTAAAGGTTGGAGTCATAGAAGCAAGGAAAAACAATCTCAGAGGCTATCGAGATGAGTGCCTCTAGAGACAGTGCCTGCTTTTGCAGGGCAGGAAGCCTGTGTCCCCCAAGCCTGGTGGCATGCCTGACTTCTGTGACAGCCTGCACCTACAGGAGAAAGATGTGCATTTGTGGCTGGGAGTCAGCTCTGTGCCCTTTCTTTTGCTGGACAAACATCTAGTTGGCAGGGACATGCCAATTATACAGCTCTGATGCAGCCATAAAGGGTCCTTGGAAACCTGCCTGTAGGTGGTCCCCAGGTGCCAGCACTTCCTCCAAGGGGTACCACAGGCTCCTGCCACCCTCCTCCAGCTCTGTCCAGAACCACTGGACTAGTGGCAAGGAAAGTCAGCCTGGATGTCTGAAAGCCAGGATGTGAGAGTGAGTGTGGGAGAGGCCAGTGAGCTGGATCTCCTCAAATGTCCAACTGGAAGTGGGATGGGGAGCACACTGACTGCAGCCATGGGGAGCAGGGAGGAGCATGAAGCTGGGTGGGGTAGATCCTCTAGGACCCTAAGGAGAGGACGGGAGACCTGACAACAGGCAATAGAAATGATGAAAGCCAGCTCTCCCAGCTCTGTCTCTCTGCTAAGTCTCTCCAGTTAGGAGGACTCTGCACCAACTTTGCCTTCTCTCCTTGCAGGAGACTGTGTATAACATTGTCTCTGCTCTGAAGCTAGGCCCAGAGACTGTGGTCCCTGAGAACTGACCTCTGAAGCCCCAAGCCTAAGCCCTCATCACACAGGGCCTCCACTCCTGCTGCTGGGGCCTCCTGAGCCAGCTCCTGGACATTGGGATCCCCTCAGGGACAAGGTCACTAAGGGCCTCCTTGCCACTGTGGCAATGCTGATCAAAATCAGTGCTGAGCAGTGGAGCTGACAAATCCCCTTCGCAGACATTCTCACTGCACTGTGTACGAGTCTGCCCAGGAGTGGGGAACACAGGAGCTGGACACAGGTCCTCCTTCCTCTGACCCCATGTATTCCTTTATGTAAAATGGGAGAAAGATACTTAGACCACAACAGCTTCTCAGGTCCCTTTCACTCCAAACTCCCTGACCTATGACCCTTTTTCCTGCATGAGGCCTGGAGTGTAAAAGGCTCCCCTCTGCTGTACCAATGTGGTTCTTTGCTTGCATAGAGGAGGAACAAAGGAGTGATTCTGTTTTCATAAAAGAACTTATACACTTGGCCTCCCTTAATTCGTGCATGTCACTGGGCAGTTGTTTATTGGGCACTGATGGGATGCCAGGCCCTGTTCCAGGCAGGATTATCTTAAGTCCCTGTGTGCCAAAATCAACATTTTACAGGTCTTGACTACAGATTTCTACACCCTCCCAGTGATGGGAAACCATTTCACCACTAATTTGAAAGGGGAGCTCTCTCTGCAGTCTGTGTTTGCCCTCCTAGGACTACAGGGGGCCCAGGGCTGCTTCCCTCATGCTGCTGTGCTCCAGGAGGCCCAGCCTCCCCCTAGGTGATTGGCAGAGAAGATTCCCTTGTGATGACCATGGTGAGGGGGCTCAGAGCACTGCAGTCTGGTGCTGAACCCGGTATTAGTTCAGAACTCAAAGCCTGTGCCATACCTCTTCTCAGGGTGGAGGAACAGAGGGCAGTGAGTAGTGTGGCCTCAGCCCACATACAAGACATGAAAATTCACAGGCATGACAGGGCCCCTGCTCTCATCCTCACTCCCAGATCCTGGCTTTCAGATATCCAGGCTGACTTTCCCTGCCACTAGTCACATGGCTCTGGACAGAGTGGGAGGAAGGTGGCAAGAGCCAATGGCACCCCTAGTAGGAAGTGCTGGCACCTGGGGAGCACCTGCAGGCAGGTTTCCAAGGATCCCTATGGCTGCCTCAGAGCAGTTTAATGGGTATGTCCCTGGTAATCACAGATGCTTGTCCAGCACAAGAAAAAACAGGCAGAGAGCTGGCTCTCAGCCACAAATGCACATCTTTCTTCTCCAGGACCAGCCTGGAACAGAAGTCAGGCCTGCCAAGAGGCTTGGGGGACCCAGGCAGCCTGCTTGCAAAAGCAATCGCTGCCTCTAGAAGCGCTCAACTCACTGGCCTTACTTGGTGTCATGGAGTGTGGTCAGAAGTGAGTCTGTGTGATCTGCTTGGAATCATAGTGGCCTCTGCTCCCAGCTTCTTCCTCCTGGGCTGAGCCTGTTCATCTGCTCCCTCTAAACCAGCACAGGGCCAGGAAGGAAAGGCCAGTGATTTCCACCTCTTTTGCAAGCCCTGCCCCAGGCCCACCCACTGTCAGTCCTCCCTGAACTCTTGACAGGCAGCTGTAAGGTTGTTGGCACCTGCCCGCAGAAGACCCTGCACCCCGCCCCACCTTCAGAGGCAGCCACCTCCCTCCCCCGCTCCACCCTGTTCCTGCTCAAGCTCAAGAAGCAAAACGGGTCACTGCTTGGGACCTGTGATGCCTGGCCAAGACGGATGCCCAGGACCTCAGTTTTCCTGTTATGTCTCATGGAGGCACTGAAGCCGCAGGGCCTCGCCCAGGCACACACAGCACCCCACAGAATCTCCAATCCCAGCCCTTCCCCAGCACTATGGGCATGAGACCCCTGGGCCCACTTCCTGGGCAGCTCTTCACTCCCTACAGTGGGTTGATTTCAGTTGGGTTTGGGGTGGCACAGGGTGGGAGTAAGGGTCACCCTGGTCTGAGTAAGAGAGTGAGAAAGACCCAGGAAGATGGTCTCTGGCAGGCTTAGTGCCAACAGCGCCACCTACATGTCAGCTTATTTATATAAGCCTCAGGTGACTGGGACACAGGAGAGGGAACGGCCCCCCTTAGAGCTGGGTAGAGCCAGCCCGGGGCACCTTTTCATTGTAGGAGGCCCACCCCAAGTCAGGCAAGGAGAGGCATGGGCGGGAAGCCCAAGAGCAGAGCTGGCTTTGGGGTCCAAGGAACTCAAAATCACTCCCTGGTGGGACCTGGGGCAGGATTTCACCTGCTTCTGCTTCAGTGACTCCAGTGCATTCTATCACTTGGGGCCACTTAGGAAAACAGAAACCACGCGCAGTAAATCAGAGGGATTTAATACAGGGGTTGAGGCTGGACAAGTGTGAGCATCAGTTCCGTGATGCAGAGGAAGTAGCTGTGCCCATGTGGAGGAGAAAGGGCTGAGAGAAGTTTATGGGGACCTGGAGCTCAGGAGAGGGGACCCGGCTGGGTCTCAGAGTTCTGAGGAGGTACTGGGGGTGCCTGAGCCATGAGGAGGGCCCAGATGTGGTCTCAGAGCTGGGAGGAGGGACCTGGCAGGGTGTGCAGCCAGCTGGGGCGGTGGTTTCTTAGTCTAGAGGAGGCGGCCAAATGGGGTCTCCAAGCTCAGAGGCGGGGGCTGGGCAGCAGTGTCTGGAGCCTGGTTTTGAAAGTGACAGGAAAGCACACTGGAAACGTGGCAGTTACCATGCCACACCAGCTGACCTGTAAGATAACCGGAAGTTATTGTGCCCACCTTTCTGCTTTGCGCCCTGACCACAGGCTGCCCCTCTGGGTGGCAGTGACTGTGCTGCCGGCAGCTCCTCCCCACGAGCAACAGGAGGGTTGTCCTGAGGTCAGAGGGACAGCCCTTCCCTGCGGGGCTGATAGATGTCCGAGGCTGTGCCCTCCTGCTGCCGTGGACCTGGCCGAGATGTGCCGGGCCTACGCTGGTGGAGACTTCGTGACCACCCTGGGTTGTTATCTTTGCATCAGGAGTCAGCTTGGCACAGAGAGGTTAAGCTCACATGGGGTCACACAGCAAGGTGGGAGACTGGGATTCATGCCCCAGTCCTGCCTCTCTATCACTCACAGGCTGGTGGGAAGAGACCATCACTCTTCCCTGTGGGAGCCCAGCAGAACAGCGCCAGGACCCTGGAAATATTTGGGTTGTGTCTGTCTTTTGGCTATTGGGAACAATTCTGTTGTGAACACTGGTACACAAATGTTTGTGGGAGTCCCTACTTTCAATTATTTTGGGTGTATACCCAGAAGTAGAATTGCTGGATCAGATAACTCATTTTTAATTTTTTGAGGAAGCACCATACCATCCACTGTGGTGGCCCCATTTTACATTCCCACCACCAATGCGCACGTGTCCGATCTCTCCACATCCCCACCAATACGTGTTATTTTCTGGGCTTTTGTGGGTGTTCGTTTATTTATTTATTTTTGAGACAGGGTCTTGCTCTGTCACCTAGGCAGGAGTGCAGTGGTGTGATCTCAGCTCACCGCAGCCTCAAACTCTTGGGGTCAAGTGACCCTTCTGCCTCAGCCACGCACCACCACACTCAGATAATTTTTGTACTTTTGTACAGGCAGTTTCTCACTTCGTTGCCCAGGCCTGTCT
>JAKFGR010000276.1:0-19030 GCA_021498465.1 Hylobates pileatus
CTAAAAATCACAGGGAACCACAAAAGCAATGAATATCTAAAGGAATCCTAAGAAATACAAAGTGAAGACCCACAATCCTCAATATCAAATTACACTGCCAAGTTGTAGTTATACAGCTGATATATGATACTTGCATAAACTATGGACAAAAACAGGGAGGACAAAAACATGATCAACACAAATATGGACACAATCAACTGACTTTGATAAAGAACACTGCAATGTGGAAGGCAGAGAATGAATACCTTTGAGAAAAATGATATCCAGATGCAGAAGCGAGAAATAGGACCTTATTTTACACGATGTATGAAAATGAACACCCCCTCCCCCAAATTGAAGGCAAAACAAAAGACCATAAACCAGAAAATGTTTTTAACTAAAACACAGGATGAGCATATATTTTGGGTCACTTGAATCTCTGCTCACCTTTGCAAAGAGGAAAATAAACAAACACCCTGGAAGAAAAACCTCATTGACAATTAAATGCTTTGTCACTGATACATATTTTCTTATATGGGTGACAAAAACTACATGCATGAAACGCAAAAATAAATATATGGGTCTACGTCAACATGAAAAGTTTCTGCACATCAAAGAAAACTACTTTCCAAATTAAAAAGCATCCTATAGATTAGGCAAAAATTTCAGGCAATCATGTAATTCACGAGGAGTTGTCATCTAACATGTACACAAAAAACTCTACAAAGTAGCAAAAGCATCCAATCTAATATTTTGCAAAGAACCTGGACAATTCTGCACAGCCATAAAATCGAACAACAAATAAGAGATAAAGTCCTCAAAATAAACTATTCATTAGAAAACTGTAATTCAAAACCACACACAGATAATCTCACACTTATTGAATATTCCTAGATTTAAAAAAAAA
Organism: Hylobates pileatus; assembly: GCA_021498465.1. Classification (NCBI taxonomy): domain Eukaryota; kingdom Metazoa; phylum Chordata; class Mammalia; order Primates; family Hylobatidae; genus Hylobates; species Hylobates pileatus. The sequence goes on from JAKFGR010000276.1 coordinate 887, forward strand.
AAATAGGAGGGGCTGGGAACGGTGTCTCATGCCTGTAATCTCTGCACTTTGCGAGGCCGAGGCAGGTAGATCATCTGAGGTCAGGAGTTTGAGACCAGCCTGACCAATATCGTGAAACCCCATCTCTACTAAAAATACAAAAATTAGCTGGGCATGGTGGCCGGCGCCTGTAGTCCCAGCTACTCTGGAGGCTGAGACAGGAGACTTGCTTAAAACCAGGCAGAGGTTGCAGTCGGCCGAGATGGCGCCACTGCACTCCAGCCTGGAAGACAGAGCAAGACTCCGTCTCAAAACAAAAACAAAACAAACCCCAAACCAAAAATAATAGGAATGCGGGTGTGGTTTTGGAGAAAGGGAAACTCATACACTGTAGGTGGAAATGAAAATTAGGATACACACCATGGAAAACAGCTAAATAGCTGGAGACTCCTCAAAGAACTGAAACTACAGATGTCCCTTGCTCTAGCGAGGTCTCTTTTTAAAGGTGCTGAGGCATCAAAAATAATCCTAGACTCCAGCTCAGAGGCCCCTGGGGCTCGGAGGGACCCAGGTCCCGCGTTTCACCGCCAGCTCTGGGCCAGGGCGCTCCTATACGCTGGACGCGGGTCGGACACTGGCATAGCCTTCCCGGCCGGGGTGCGGACGCTGCAGTAGCCAGGACCCCACAACCGCCCCCACGCGGAGGACTCGGGCCCAGATGCCCACGAAGAAGTGAGGGCACGAAAACAGGGAGAGGCAGGAAAGGAGCTGGGAGGGTTCCCGGTGGGGTCCACGCCCCCGCCGCTTACCGCGGAGACCTGCCTCCTACTCCACCATCACGTGGAACCCACCACCGCTTCTGCGAAGCTCGCTCTGACCAGGGTGCGGCTGCAGGGGCCTCGCAGGAAGTGCAGCCTCAGCTTCCGTAGGGACCCGCACGCTGGCAGCGTCCCTCGTGCCAGGTTGAAGCTCCACCCCCTCTTAAAGGGACCGCGGCTCCGACTTGCCAGAAGCAGCTTTGGGTTGCGGCACAGACTGAGCCTCTGCCCAGCCCCAGGGGACGACGAAAGGCCCCTGGTCTCTCATCCTCCCCAGCTTTCGGGCCCTAGAAGTCGCAGGAGCGCTCCCTGTGACCCCCTCCCCGAGATCGGCTCCCTTTGCCTAGGGAGCGCCCGGGACCTGCCCCTGCCCTCCTCTGGACCTCAGCTTCACCATCCGCAAAGGAAGCAGCCTCGCTAGAGCTCTGGGGTCCCTCAAGCTCGGCGTCTCAGGATCCAGGGTGGGCTCCTCTGCTCCTCTGCAGAGGGGGTCCAGAGAACCACAGAAAGCTGGGGGCTGGAGGGACAGTCCGGAGGGCAGCAGGGCCTCCCCAGCCTCACTGTCCGCATCTGTCCTGTGGGAGCCCGGGGGCCTCGCTATGGCCCAGACACCCACAGCCTCACCAGGGCTGCCTGGGTCACCGGGCTCCCCAGGAGGCAGGCAGGGGCCCTGGGGTCCAGCGCTGCCCCCACCTCAACTCCATCCTGCGTCAGGGCCCGCGAGGGGCCCTGTGGACTGGACCCAGGCCTGCCCATTCCCAGGGAGAGGCTATTAATTATTGCCTCAATTTCAGAGCCTGTTATTGGTCTATTCAGAGATTCAACTTCTTCCTGGTTTAGTCTTGGGAGGGTGTATGTGTCAAGGAATTTATCCATTTCTTCTAGATTTTCTAGTTTATTTGCATAGAGGTGTTTATAGTATTCTCTGATGGTAGTTGGTATTTCTGTGGGATCGGTGGTGATTTCCCCTTTATCATTTTTTATTGCATCTATTTGATTCTTCTCTCTTTTCTTCTTTATTAGTCTTGCTAGCGGTCTATCAATTTTGTTGACCTTTTCAAAAAACCAGCTCCTGGATTCATTGATTTTTTTTAAGGGTTTTTTGTGTCTCTATTTCCTTCAGTTCTGCTCTGATCTTACTTATTTCTTGTCTTCTGCTAGCTTTTGAATGTGTTTGCTCTTGCTTCTCTAGTTCTTTTAATTGTGATGTTAGGGTGTCCATTTTAGATCTTTCCTGCTTTCTCTTGTGGGCATTTAGTGCTATAAATTTCCCTCTACACACTGCTTTAAATGTGTCCCAGAGATTCTGGTATGTTGTGTCTTTATTCTCATTGGTTTCAAAGAACATCTTTATTTCTGCCTTCATTTCGTTATGTACCCAGTAGTCATTCAGGAGCAAATTGTTCAGTTTCCATGTAGTTGAGCGGTTCTGAGTGAGTTTCTTAATCCTGAGTTCTAGTTTGATTGCACTGTGGTCTGAGAGACAGTTTGTTATAATTTCTGTTCTTTTACATTTGCTGAGGAGTGCTTTACTTCCAACTATGTGGTCAATTTTGGAATAAGTGCTGTGTGGTGCTAAGAAGAATGTATATTCTGTTCATTTTGGTGGAGAGTTCTGTAGATGTCTGTTAGGTCTGCTTGGTGCAGAGCTGAGTTCAATTCCTGGATATCCTTGTTAACTTTCTGACTCATTGATCTGCCTAATGTTCACAGTGGGGTGTTAAAGACGCCCATTATTATTGTGTGGGAGTCTATATTTTGGTTGCAGTTGAGTTTATAGTCAAAGTAAAAAACACATGAAGGGCATTCACATTTCCAGGAACAGAAGCATCCTGTCTGGTTTTTCAGAGGTGAAGGGAGCAGTCTGAAGGGGCCGTGGCATACGTGTGTCTATAATCAAAGCTCACAGCCAAGGCCCCGGGGGAGGTTCAGGTGTGCCCCAGGGGGTGGGCCCCATCCAGCACTGCACTGCCAGGGGCCTCATCTTTATTAAATTCTGGGCCTTTTCCTGGGCAATAGTTACACAAGGTGGGTTCAATGAACCCTATGTCCTGTGGCTGCCACCTATTTCAGGGTTGCAAAGGTAATGATCACCACCCCCTCCACCTTCTGCTGAGGGTCCGGGTGACCCCCTGGTGGTGTAACCCAGGCCCTCACCCCTAAGGGGTCCTGAGTCTTGCTCACCACGGAGTCCTTGGTCTAGGGCTCCCGCACTTGTCCACATACCATCAAATGCTGTGTACTGAGAGGCACTTGCGTAGAGCCCCTCCTTCCCCAGGCAGCACAGCCCTGCTTCTGCTGACACCATGGTCCAGGTGGTACACATTTTTCTGCCCACAGGTCCCATGGAGGAGCAGCCTGAGGACAAAGCAGCACCCAGAGCTTGTTTTTTCGGAGAACCTGGCTCTGTCCTGTCTAGAAGCCCCACAGCTGTGGAAACCAGGACCTCCTGCTTTTCAGAGCCTAGATGTGCAGGATATAGATGCACCTCAGAGGTCCTGGGTGTGAGGTGGAAGGTTGGGGGACACTGGGCTTCCTACTGCTGTGCTCCCATTGCCACATCTTCTACCTGGTGGGACAAGGCAGCTAGCAAAGGTGACAGATTCACCCAGACACTGTGTCCTCCCACATCCTGACCTGGCACCTGAGCCACACTGCTGGTTCTGAAGTTCCCAGGAGCGTGTGTGTGCTGTGACCAGCAGACCTATGGCACGTGCCCTCTTCCTCCCTCTGTGGCATGGTATCAGTTCCTCTGATGGTGCCATGTGAGGTCTCGTCCTGATGGGTAGAACTTTCTATAAACCATCCCATGGCCCTGGGGAAAGGCAAGCTCATCCCTGCAGGTTTAGCTGTTTCTGTTAAATGCAACCCTGTTCTTCCCAGGGCATCAGGGCCCGGTGCAGTTGTCCCAGGCTGGCAGGCAGTCCCCTTGATGGTTGTGTGGAGGGCGCAGCCTGGGCCTAGCTCATGACCCTGGCAAAGGGCAGGTGAGCCCTGGGACTGACCACCTGTACTTTCTGTTTGGTGGTGGGAGATGTGGGGCAATATTTCTTGCCTTTCCTTTAGAGATCATCTCCCAGCCTGCACAGACCACTAGACCCCTAAAAATGTGACTTGTAGGCAGGGCCTGCCTGGCTCTCTGTGGTGCTTTTCTCTCCCCTCCAAGCACCTATGACTCCCAGGCCTCCAGCCCTGCTGGCTTCCCCCATCTGAGCTCCTGATGCAGGGGGAGGACTGTATTGTGGCAGGCAGCATGCCAGTTTAAACAGTTCTGGGACGAAACTATAGGTATACATTATTTTATGTCCCAAGTAAATGAATCCAATTTCTGGATGCTTTTTTGACACAGAGGGAAGAAATGCATTGGTGAGATCCATGGGCCAGAGCTCAGGTCCGTGCTCAGGCTCTGGGAGCAGCTGTGCAGCTCTGGAGCTGTTGCAGGGCCCGGGGAAGGGGTGGGTGCTGTGTCTTTGCTCACTGTGTTAAAGGCTTTATTTGTTTCTTTGTTCAGTTTGTTCTTTGACCCCTGTTTAGCGATACTGAAAATCAAGCATTTCTAAGAGGCGGAGACCTTGATTTGGAGCAGGGGCAGGGCATTGGGTGGAAATGGAAAATAGGTTGATAGTGGGAATTTCATTCTCTGGAGCTCACGTGCAGACTCCTGATGTCCCCATCACAAGTTCACCTGATGACCTGAGTGGCCACTGTCCTTCTCCTGAGTGGGTTGCATGCTTGCCAGGCACATGAGCAGTGCATGCTCACATTCTTCAAGTGAAGGAACTAAGTAAGAAGGGTTTGTCAGCAGATTGTAAGCCTGAAGCTGCCAGTGTTTGGTCCACAGTAAACCACATGTGGAGAGCTTTAAAAAATTGCCTTCAAATCTGGCAAGAAAATTACAGTAATAAATTATTACTGTAATACACATATTTATTTAGTTACAATTATATATATAAAATAATTTTGCAGAAGTTTCTCAACTACCAGCATTTATTATTTTTATTTTTTTGCATGATAAGTTTCCAAGGAAGCTTAGTGATGGGGACTGTCTCTTTTAAAATTAAATTGTGTAAATAACTCCCAGAGCCATGCTGGTAAGAAACAAAACAAAACAAAAAGAACTAGAAACTTGAAACAAACATAGGATTTCTGCTGGAAAAAGGATGCAAAGCAGGCCTGCCTGCTGCACTTCCCCAGAGCTAATCCTTGAGCCGAAAGAGCTTCCTAGTGAAGCCTCGCACTCTCTGTAACAGGGTGTGGGGGGCCGAGACATGTGGGCTCCAGATTTGGCCATCTTTACCTAGTTATGGGATCTCAGTCAGGTCTGTTAAATTCTTTGAGCTGCAGTTTTCACATATATAAAGTGAAAATATTTTTAAAATTTTAATTTGTATTATAACCTTGTGTAAAGATAAAATGGTACACTTGAAAGCATTTTAGCTGAAGTCAAACGTTCATGTGTGTGCATGCAATGGCTTCTTAATTATTTTAGGGCCTATCCTGGTTTTACTGGTACTGCTGCTAGCACTGCTACTTCTCCATATCTCTGAAGACTATGAAATACTTAGAACTGAAGCAACAAGAAGCACCTGTCAAAGGGTTCTATGGCCGATGACAGATTTGACACAACTAGATATAATAATATGTTAGATGGTGCCTAGAGCACTGCTGAGCAGAGACTTCACGCTGTTCAAAGTCAAAGGTGTCCCTAGAATTCTGAACTTGCTGAAGCTGCCCTCAGAACTGAAGTTGAGAAAAGTACATTTTCAATTAAGGAAAGTCTGAGAGAATGTGTTGCCATCACACCCAAACAAAAATAAATGCAAAAGAAAGCTGTTCAGGTTGAAGAAAAATGATAACAATTGGAAATTCTAGTTCTCAGAAAAGATGAAAGTGTGCCAAAAATAGTAAACATGTGGAGGGGAAATTACTGTTTTAACGACATCCTCCAGGAATTACAACATGTGCAGAAGAAAAATCTATGACAACATGGCACAAAAGATGAGAGGAAGAAGGTGGGTAAGGTAAGCTTTTTATATTTTATATACAATGTTATGATATTTAATATACTTTAAGTATTTTTATTTTAATTTCTAAAGAACTCACTAAAAATAAATAAGAGTCATAGTTAAAAAAAAACACAAGATACAAAATCCATACTAAAGAAAAAAGAAAACCCCATAAAACAAACAAACAAATGAAAACTACAATAATGCAGAAGAAGACCAGGAAGGCAGAACAGAGACTGTCAAAGTAGGTAAAAAGGAAACCTCAATATCAGCTTTTAAAAAGAAATACACTTATGAGATAAAGATACAAATAGATTCAAACTGAAAAGATGGACAAATATACACCATGCAAATCTTTGTTATCAAAAACTGCAGCCAGTGTATTAATGGCAGATAAGACAGACTACAAGAAAGACAAGCATCAACAGGGATAGAGAAGGATGTTTTATGTTAATGAGTCAACTTGCTTAGAAAACCTAATAAGCATGTATGCACCTAAGAAAAATAACAAAATACACGAAGCAAAAGTTATTGAATTAAAAGGATAAATGCATAAATCCACAATTTGACAATTCTAATTCTTATATCTCAGAAATTAATAGAAAAAAATAACTACAACAATAGGACTACCAGGTACTAATAGGAGAGATTATAACCAGAGCACCAGGAGAAAAACAGCAATATCCAATGTGCTTACAATATTGGTTGACAACTCAAAATTTCCCAAAAGAATTTTTGACACTAAATGAAGGTAAATAGTCTGGAAAACCTAAAAGCCAGCAAAGGAAGGAAATATTGATTGAAAATAAATCTGGAAGTCCGGGCGCTGTGGCTCATGCCTGTAATCCCAGCTACTCGGAGGCTATGGCAGAAGAATCGCTTGAACCTGAGAGGCGGAGGTTGTGGTGAGCTGAGACCACCCCGTTGCACTCCAGCCTAGGCAACAAGAGCAAAACTCCATCCCCCACCTCCCCAAAAAAAGGAAAAGAGAATTGAGGATAAAGCTTTGGGATACAAAATCCAAAATCAAATGATAGAAATAAGTTCAAATATATCACTTTTTCCTACCAAACATAGAGGGATTAACCTCATATATTAAAATAGAAAATTATCAGTAACAAAGCAGCACTTTCAAATTAAAGAAAGAAAAATAATGGGAATAAAAATTTTAAGTAAGTATTCACAGAAAGCAAGCTGCTACCACAAAATTAATTTTAGTTCAAATAAAATTTAAGGAAGAAATAATAAACAACAGGATAGACACTGCACATGGAGGGACCATAGAACCAAGTAGGTGAAGCAACGTCAAGTCCAACGCTGGCCTCGCCTCCAGGACATACAAAGAAACTAACAGGAACAGCAGGTCTAGAGAGGGACGCTGGAACTCATACTTCTGAATTTAAATGGGAAATAGACAAAGATGTTATGTGTTTATAAAAGATTTTAAAATCACAACAAATGCTGAATATATGTCATTTTCTAGTATAGGTAATACTTACTAAATGGGACCCATATTAGGTTGCAAAAGAAATTACAAAAAAACTGGAGCTAGGGACCAAAGGACTAACAGAAGTCAGAACAAAAAACACACCCCATATATTTTAGGAAAAAAACGGCACAGTGATTTAATGGTAAATCACTATAAACATGAAGGGATTCACCTAGAATAGAGATGAGATGCCAGAGTTCAAGACGACAACATGTGTCAGCCTGGCTTTCTGAATGACTGCACAGGAAAGGCTGCCATCCAGGGAAGTGCAGAAAAGGACATCCCTCAGGTCCTGGATGGAGAAAGATGGTCCCCCAGGTCCTGGATGGAGAAAGATGGTCCCCCAGGTCCTGGATGGAGAAAGATGCCCCTAGTTACTGGATGATAAAGGATGTCCCCAAGTCCTGGATGGAGGAGGATGACCCCAATACTGGATGGAGAAGGCCTCTGTCCTCCCCGAGTGGGTTACAGGCTTGCCAGGCACTAGTTACTGGATGATAAAGGATGTCCCCAAGTCCTGGATGAAGAAGGATGCCCCTAGGTCTACATGGAGAAGGACAACCCCCCGTCCTGAATGGAGAAGGATGCCCCCCCAAGTCCTCTATGGAGAAGGACAGACCCCAATCCTGGATGGAGAAGGATGCCCCCAGTCCTGGATGGAGAAGGATGCCCCCAATTCTGAATGGAGAAGGATGCCCCCAGTCCTAGATGGAGAAAGATGGTCCTTCAAGTCCTGGATGGAGAAAGATGCCCCCTCAGTCCTGGATGGAGACAGATGCCCCTAGTTACTGGATGATAAAGGATGTCCCCAAGTCCTGATGGAGAAAGATGGTTCCCCAAGTCCTGATGGAGAAAGATGCCCCCTCAGTCCTGGATGGAGAAGGCCTCTGTCCTCCCCGAGTGGGTTACAGGCTTGCCAGGCACTAGTTACTGGATGATAAAGGATGTCCCCAAGTCCTGCACAGAGAAGGATGCCCCCAATTCCTGAATGGAGAAGGATGCCCCCAGTCCTAGATGGAGAAAGATGGTCCTTCAAGTCCTGGATGGAGAAAGATGGTTCCCCAAGTCCTGATGGAGAAAGATGCCCCCTCAGTCCTGGATGGAGAAAGATGGTCCCCCAGGTCCTGGATGGAGAAAGATGGTCCCCCAGGTCCTGGATGGAGAAAGATGGTCCCCCAGGCCCTGGATGGAGAAAGATGGTCCTTCAAGTCCTGGATGAATAAGGATGCCCCCCAATTCCTGAATGGAGAAGGATGCCCCTAGTTACTGGATGATAAAGGATGTCCCCAAGTCCTGGATGGAGACAGATGCCCCTAGTTACTGGATGATAAAGGATGTCCCCAAGTCCTGATGGAGAAAGATGGTTCCCCAAGTCCTGGAGTGAGAAGGATGACCCCCAATTCTGAATGGAGAAGGATGCCCCTAGTTACTGGATGATAAAGGATGTCCGCCAAGTCCTGGATGGAGAAAGATGGTCCTTCAAGTCCTGGATGGAGACAGATGCCCCTAGTTACTGGATGATAAAGGATGTCCCCAGGTCCTGATGGAGAAAGATCATTCCCCAACTCCTGCACAGAGAAGGATGCCCCCAGTCCTGGATGGAGAAAGATGGTCCTTCAAGTCCTAGATGAAGAAGGATGCCCCTAGTTACTGGATGATAAAGGATGTCCCCAAGTCCTGCACAGAGAAGGATGCCCCCAATTCTGAATGGAGAAGGATGCCCCCAGTCCTAGATGGAGAAAGATGGTCCCCAGGTCCTGGATGGAGACAGATGCCCCTAGTTCTACATGGAGAAGGACAGACCCCAATCCTGGATGGAGAAAGATGGTCCTTCAAGTCCTGGATGAAGAAGGATGCCCCTAGTTACTGGATGATAAAGGATGTCCCCAAGTCCTGATGGAGAAAGATGGTCCCCAGGTCCTGGATGGAGGCAGATGCCCCCTAGTTACTGGATGATAAAGGATGTCCGCCAAGTCCTGGATGGAGAAAGATGGTCCTTCAAGTCCTGGATGAAGAAGGATGCCCCCCAAGTCCTATATGGAGAAGGACAGACCCCAATCCTGGATGGAGAAGGATGCCCCTAGTTACTGGATGATAAAGGCCCGGGAAGGGGTGGGTGCTGTGTCTTTGCTCACTGTGTTAAAGGTTTTATTTGTTTCTTTGTTCAGTTTGTTCTTTGACCCCTGTTTAGCAATACGGAAAATCAAGCATTTCTAAGAGGCAGACACCTTGATTTGGAGCAGGGCCGGGGCATTGGGTGGAAATGGAAAATAGGTTGATAGTGGGAATTTCATTCTCTGGAGCTCACGTGCAGACTCTTGATGGCCCCGTCACAAGTTCACCTGATGACCTGAGTGGCCACTGTCCTTCTCCTGAGTGGGTTGCCTGCTTGCCAGGCACATGAGCAGTGCATGCTCACATTCTTCAAGTGAAGGAACTAAGTAAGAAGGGTTTGTCAGCAGATTGTAAGCCTGAAGCTGCCAGTGTTTGGTCCACAGTAAACCACATGTGGAGAGCTTTTAAAAATTGCCTTCAAATCTGGCAAGAAAATTACAGTAATAAATTATTGCTGTAATACACATTTATTTAGTTACAATTATATATATAAAATAATTTTGCAGAAGTTTCTCATCTACCAGCATTTATTATTTTTATTTTTTTGCATGATAAATTTCCAAGGAAGCTTAGTGATGGGGACTGTCTCTTTTAAAATTAAATTGTGTAAATAACTCCCAGAGCCATGCTGGTAAGAAACAAAACAAAACAAAAAGAACTAGAAACTTGAAACAAACATAGGATTTCTGCTGGAGAAAGGATGCAAAGCAGGCCTGCCTGCTGCACTTCCCCAGAGCTAATCTTTGAGCCGAAAGAGCTTCCTGGTGAAGCCTCGCACTCTCTGTAACAGGGTGTGGGGGGACCGAGACATGTGGGCTCCAGATTTGACCATCTTTACCTAGTTATGGGATTTCAGTCATGTCTGTTAAATTCTTTGAGCTGCAGTTTTCACATATGTAAAGTGAAAATATTTTTAAAATTTTAGTTTGTATTATAACCTTGTGTAAAGATAAAATGGTACACTTGAAAGCATTTTAGCTGAAGTCAAACGTTCATATGTGTGTATGCAATGGCTTCTTAATTATTTTAGGGCCTATCCTGGTTTTACGGTACTGTTGCTATCACTGCTACTTCTCCATATCTCTGTAGACTATGAAATACTTAGAACTGAACCAACAGGAAGCACATGTCAAAGGGTTCTATGGCCGATTACAGATTTGACACAACTAGATATAATAATATGTTAGATGGTGCCCAGAGCACTGCTGAGCAGAGACTTCATGCTGTTCAAAGTCAAAGGTGTCCCTAGAATTCTGAACTTGCTGAAGCCGCCCTCAGAACTGAAGTTGAGAAAAGTACATTTTCAATTAAAGAAAGTCTGAGAGAATGTGTTGCCATCACACCCAAACAAAAATAAATGCAAAAGAAACCTGTTCAGGTTGAAGAAAAATGATAACAATTGGAAATTCTAGTTCTCAGAAATGATGAAAGTGTGCCAAAAATAGTAAACATGTGGAGGGGAAATTACTGTTTTAATGACATCCTCCAGGAATTACAACATGTGCAGAAGAAAAATCTATGACAACATGGCACAAAAGATGAGAGGAAGAAGGAGGGTAAGGTAAGATTTTTATATTTTATATACAGTGTTATGATATTTAATATACTTTTAAGTATTTTTATTTTAATTTCTAAAGAACTCACTAAAAATAAATAAAACAAAGAGTCATAGTTAAAAAAAAACAAGATGCAAAAACTATACCAAAAAAAAGAAAACCCCATAAAACAAACAAACAAATGAAAACTATAATAATCAAGAAGAAGACCAGGAAGGAAGAACACAGACTGTCAAAGTAGGTAAAAAGGAAACTTCAATATCAGCTTTTAAAAAGAATACACTTATGAGATAAAGATACAAATAGATTCAAACTGAAAAGATAGACAAATATACACCATGCAAATCTTTGTCATCAAAAACTGCAGCCAGTGTATTAATGGCAGATAAGACAGACTACAAGAAAGACAAGCATCAACAGGGATAAAGAAGCATGTTTTATGCTAATGAGTCAATTTGCTTAGAAAACCTAATAAGCATGTATGCACCTAAGAAAAATAACAAAACAACAGAACAATTGCCAGACAAAAACTGGGCAAATAACTGGATTAGATAATTTTCCAAAGAAGACAGGAAACTGACACAATGTCTACAAAAACGTGGTTAACATTACTACTCATGAGAAAAATGCAGATCAAAACCACACTCAGATCTTATCTCACTCCAATAGAATGAACATTACAAAAAGATCAAAATATTTAAAAAGACAATTCCTGGTATGAATTTCCAGAAAGGGGAACTGTTTGTGGAAACATAAATTAGTATTAACACTATAAAAAACAGTTAGAGGTCTTGCAAAGAATAGGAAAAAAAGAAATACCATATCATCTAGCAGTCCCATTACTGGGTATAAACTCAACCTACCTGTTCATCCACAGATAAAGAGATCAAGAAACTCTCATATACATACACTAGAAAATATTCTTCAGCCATCAAAATAATGAAACAGTGTCATTTAGAGCAACACAGATGAGCCTGGAAAATATTATGTTAAATGTAATGAGCTAGGCCTAGAAAGACAAACACGGCATGATACCACTCATGTGAAATCTTAAGATGTTTATCTTAATGAAGTAGAAAGCACAATATTGGTTACCAGAGTTTGGGAGATAGAGGGGGAATGGGGAAGGATTGATTATGGAAACGAAGTTATCTTAACATTAAAGGAATAAATCTGAGGTTCTCCTCCTCAGCCTGGTGACTGGAGTTAACAATATCATATTTTTCTAGAGCAAGAAGGGAGAATTTTGAATGTTCTCCCCACACACACAAAAAAATGCCTGGATGAGCAAATAGAGATCCTAAGTACCCTGATTTGATCATTACCCAATCTATATGTATGAAAATGTACCTCTAATTATGGACCTTTATGTTGTGAAAAAAAGTTAACAGAAATAAATATGTATTGCTAAAAATCACAGGGAACCACAAAAGCAATGAATATCTAAAGGAATCCTAAGAAATACAAAGTGAAGACCCACAATCCTCAATATCAAATTACACTGCCAAGTTGTAGTTATACAGCTGATATATGATACTTGCATAAACTATGGACAAAAACAGGGAGGACAAAAACATGATCAACACAAATATGGACACAATCAACTGACTTTGATAAAGAACACTGCAATGTGGAAGGCAGAGCTCACGTGCAGACTCTTGATGGCCCCGTCACAAGTTCACCTGATGACCTGAGTGGCCACTGTCCTTCTCCTGAGTGGTTTGCATGCTTGCCAGGCACATAAGCAGTGCATGCTCACATTCTTCAAGTGAAGGAACTAAGTAAGAAGGGTTTGCCAGCAGATTGTAAGCCTGAAGCTGCCAGTGTTTGGTCCACAGTAAACTACATGTGGAGAGCTTTAAAAAATTGCCTTCAAATCTGGCAAGAAAATAACAGTAATAAATGATTACTGTAATACACATATTTATTTAGTTACAATTATATATATAAAATAATTTTGCAGAAGTTTCTCATCTACCAGAATTTATTATTTTTATTTTTTTGCATGATAAGTTTCCAAGGAAGCTTAGTGATGGGGACTGTCTCTTTTAAAATTAAATTGTGTAAATAACTCGAGAGCCATGCTGGTAAGAAACAAAACAAAACAAAAAGAACTAGAAACTTGAAACAAACATAGGATTTCTGCTGGAGAAAGGATGCAAAGCAGGCCTGCCTGCTGCACTTCCCCAGAGCTAATTCTTGAGCCGAAAGAGCTTCCTGGTGAAGCCTCGCACTCTCTGCAACAGGGTGTGGGGGGACCGAGACACGTGGGCTCCAGATTTGACCATCTTTACCTAGTTATGGGATTTCAGTCATGTCTGTTAAATTCTTTGAGCTGCAGTTTTCACATATATAAAGTGAAAATATTTTTAAAATTTTAATTTGTATTATAACCTTGTGTAAAGATAAAATAGTACACTTGAAAGCATTTTAGCTGAAGTCAAACGTTCATGTGTGTGCATGCAATGGCTTCTTAATTATTTTAGGGCCTATCCTGGTTTTACTGGTACTGTTGCTAGCACTGCTACTTCTCCATATCTCTGAAGACTATGAAATACTTAGAACTGAAGCAACAAGAAGCATCTGTCAAAGGGGTCTATGGCCGATGACAGATTTGACACAATTAGATATAATAATATGTTAGATGGTGCCTAGAGCACTGCTTAGCAGAGACTTCCTGCTGTTCAAAGTCGAAGGTGTCCCTAGAATTCTGAACTTGCTGAAGCTGCCCTCAGAACTGAAGTTGAGAAAAGTATATTTTCAATTAAAGAAAGTCTGAGAGAATGTGTTGCCATCACACCCAAACAAAAATAAATGCAAAAGAAAGCTTTTCAGGTTGAAGAAAAATGATAACAATCGGAAATTCTAGTTCTCAGAAAAGACGAAAGTGTGCCAAAAATAGTAAACATGTGGAGGGGAAATTACTGTTTTAATGACATCCTCGAGGAATTACAACATGTGCAGAAGAAAAATCTATGACAACATGGCACAAAAGATGAGAGGAAGGAGGAGGGTAAGGTAAGGTTTTTATATTTTATATACAGTGTTATGATATTTAATATAGTTTAACTATTTTTATTTTAATTTCTAAAGAACTCACTAAAAATAAATAAAACAAAGAGTCACAGTTAAAACAACACAAGATACAGTATCTATACTAAAAAAAAAAGAAAACCCCATAAAACAAACAAATGAAAACTACAATAATCCAGAAGAAGACCAGGAAGGCAGAACAGAGACTGTCAAAGTAGGTAAAAATGAAACCTCAATATCAGCTTTTAAAAAGAAATACACTTATGAGATAAAGATACAAATAGATTCAAACTGAAAAGATGGACAAATATACACCATGCAAATCTTTGTTATCAAAAACTGCAGCCAGTGTATTAATGGCAGATAAGACAGACTACAAGAAAGACAAGCATCAACAGGGATAAAGAAGGATGTTTTATGCTAATGAGTCAATTTGCTTAGAAAACCTAATAAGCATGTATGCACCTAAGAAAAATAACAAAATACACGAAGCAAAAGTTATTGAATTAAAAGGATAAATGCATAAATCCACAATTTGACAATTCTAATTCTTATATCTCAGAAATTAATAGAAAAAAATAACTACAACAATAGGACTACCAGGTATTAATAGGAGAGATTATAACCAGAGCACCAGGAGAAAAACAGCAATATCCAATGTGCTTACAATATTGGTTGACAACTCAAAAGTTCCCAAAAGAATTTTTGACACTAAATGAAGGTAAATAGTCTGGAAAACCTAAAAGCCAGCAAAGGAAGGAAGTGGAAAATGAAACATTGATTGAAAATAAATCTGGAAGTCCGGGCACAGTGGCTCATGCCTGTAATCCCAGCACTTTGGGAGACCAAGGTGGGTGGATCACCTGAGGTCGGGAGTTCGAGACCAGCCCGACCAACATGGAGAAACTCTGTCTGTACTAAAAATACAAAATTAGCCAGGTGTGGTGGCACATGTTTGTAATCCCAGCTACTCGGAGGCTATGGCAGAAGAATCGCTTGAACCTGAGAGGCAGAGGTTGTGGTGAGCCAAGACCACCCCGTTGCACTCCAGCCTAGGCAACAAGAGCAAAACTCCATCCCCCACCTCCCCAAAAAAAGGAAAAGAAAAGAAATCTGAAAAAAGGAAAAGAGAATTGAGGATAAAGCTTTGGGATACAAAATCCAAAATCAAATGATAGAAATAAGTTCAAATATATCACTTTTTCCTACCAAACATAGAGGGATTAACCTCATATATTAAAATAGAAAATTATCAGTAACAAAGCAGCACTTTCAAATTAAAGAAAGAAAAATAATGGGAATAAAAATTTTAAGTAAGTATTCACAGAAAGCAAGCTGCTACCACAAAATTAATTTTAGTTCAAATAAAATTTAAGGAAGAAATAATAAACAACAGGATAGACACTGCACATGGAGGGACCATAGAACCAAGTAGGTGAAGCAACGTCAAGTCCAACGCTGGCCTCGCCTCCAGGACATACAAAGAAACTAACAGGAACAGCAGGTCTAGAGAGGGACGCTGGAACTCATACTTCTGAATTTAAACGGGAAATAGACAAAGATGTTATGTGTTTATAAAAGATTTTAAAATCACAACAAATGCTGAATATATGTCATTTTCTAGTATAGGTAATACTTACTAAATGGGACCCATATTAGGTTGCAAAAGAAATTACAAAAAAACTGGAGCTAGGGACCAAAGGACTAACAGAAGTCAGAACAAAAAACACACCCCATATATTTTAGGAAAAAAACGGCACAGTGATTTAATGGTAAATCACTATAAACATGAAGGGATTCACCTAGAATAGAGATGAGATGCCAGAGTTCAAGACGACAACATGTGTCAGCCTGACTTTCTGAATGACTGCACAGGAAAGGCTGCCATCCAGGGAAGTGCAGAAAAGGACACCCCTCAGGTCCTGGATGGAGGAGGATGACCCCCAAGTCCTGGATGGAGGAGGATGACCCCCAATACTGGATGGAGAAGGATGCCCCCCAGTCCTAGATGGAGAAAGATGCCCCCCTCAGTCCTGGATGAAGACAGATGCCCCCTAGTTACTGGATGATAAAGGATGTCCCCCAAGTCCTGGATGGAGAAAGATGGTCCCCCAGGTCCTGGATGGAGAAAGATGGTCCTTCAAGTCCTAGATGAAGAAGGATGCCCCCCAATTCCTGAATGGAGAAGGATGCCCCCCCAGTCCTGGATGGAGAAGGCCTCTGTCCTCCCCGAGTGGGTTACAGGCTTGCCAGGCACTAGTTACTGGATGGAAAAAGACATCCCCCAAGTCCTGATGGAGAAAGATGGTTCCCCAAGTCCTGCACAGAGAAGGATGCCCCCCAATTCCTGAATGGAGAAGGATGCCCCCTAGTTCTACATGGAGAAGGACAACCCCCAGTCCTGAATGGAGAAGGATGCCCCCAAGTCCTATATGGAGAAGGACAGACCCCAATCCTGGATGGAGAAAGATGCCCCACAAGTCTTAAATGGAGAAGGATGCCCCCCAAGTCCAGATGAAGAAGAATTTCCCCCACTCCTGAATGGAATAGGATCCCCCTCAAGTCCTGGGTGGATAAGACACCTCCCAAATCCTGGGTGGAGAAGGACATCCTTCAGGTCCTGGATGGAGAAGGATGTTCCCCAAGTCCTGCTTGGAGAAGATGGCTCTGGGAACCGCATGGGGAAGGATGCCCCTTTTCCAGCCTCCCCATCCATACTTATCCTGACCTGTTAGTGTAGAACAAAAAGATTTGGAGGAAGAAACACGGGACTAAACTTTACTCAGAATGTTTTCCTTTTAATTAACATTTTATAAATTCTGATTTTTATTTGATAAAAATAAGTGAAATGTATGACATAAACACAGTGTAACAACCAATTAGACCTATTTTTCCAAATCTGTGTCCTGGCTACCGGCTCTATTAGTCATTCTACTTTTCTGTATTTGTAAAACTTCTCAAAATTAAAGATAAAAGAGTTTATTGCTAGTAACATGTATAAATAGACATTGAATAAAATGTGACTCTTTAAAAATTAGTTTATTCTATGGGCTTCTTTTGGTGTACTAAGATTACTAGTGGATTTTTATTACAAGCTCACTGGTAAAAATAGACAATGTGAAAATATTCTAATTTGTTAGAAATTAGTGTTGAGTATTAATCAAAACTTTAAAACCAAAATACATGGACATAAGAATAAATTATTCAACTTAATTATCCACTGACTTTAAATTCTAATTGCTAAATTTACTTTTTGTCCATTTCACCTTCTTCAAATCTCCAAGTAACTCTTCATTTTTCTCTCCTGTCAATATTTTATTCTCCTTTTTTTTTTTCTATTTCCTGATTTTTTGGACAACTAAGGGAGTCGTGTTTTGCTTGTGTTAGAATGACTTCATTACACCAACCCCTTAGGCAACTAGACCCTCACCAAGGTGAGCACTAGGAGACTTCAGACCACGGAGCCTCTCCTGATTTTTGACTCAGGCTACCTGGCAACTGTGTTTAAATTATGAGTTGTTTAATTTTTTAGATCCCCTATAGATAAAGAAGGATTTTAATAACCATCAATTTAAAATGCACTTGGACACTTTATGACTGACATTTCTTGCAATTTCTGTGCTGCAGCCTCATGTCTGTAAGAAACATCATGTTCCTCATTCTGCCCTTGCTCCTTGGGCTCCAACAGGAAAAAACAGAAGTTCTGTGGATATAAAACATGGAAACAGTCATTCTTTAAAGAAAAAGGCTGTAAAGCAGAGACGAGAACAGGGAAAGGATGTTATTGAATACATGCAAATGGATAAAATATGAATGATTATGTTCTCATGTTCAACCCGATTTTTAAAAGTGGATGTATGAGCAGTGCGACCATTTAGTCAGGCCATGGTGAGCCTGTGGGCAGCGGTGGCAAACCCGGACTCCGCCCGCCGACACCAGCGGCCCCGAAACCCTAGAGCCAGAGGCCACCTAGTGGCCAAAGTCAGGCAGTCGGCCCACAGCTGCAGGAGAGCTGGAACCCGCCCTTCAGCGGATTCCTGGACGCGGCACAGTGCCCAGCGCCCGCCACCCGGTGCTCTGGGCGCGGGCAAATGACCCTCAAGCGGCCTGGGACCGGACCAGCCCTGCAGCCTCAGCGATGGGCTCAG